>NGKH01000018.1:814193-877782 GCA_002162575.1 Sclerotinia glacialis
TTTTGATTTTGATTTTGATTTTGATTTTGATTTTGATTTTGATTTTGATTTTGATTTTGATTTTGATTTTGATTTTGATTTTGATTTTGATTTTGATTTTGGTTATTTTGGTATTTGAGTAGATGGATTGGTGGTTGGTTTTGTTGGGTGAGATGGTTGGAGATAGGTGGAGATGGGTAGAGATGACTTATATCTACTATTCCATTACCAAAAACCAATTATAGAATGGAAATTCACCTATATATCATGAAGTCCTGCCACATAAATGGTTACCATTGTAAATCCGCTTCACATAATTCGTTCGCTAAACATTTCATTGCTCCTATGGTCTGAAGGTGTCGGCTCCTCCATTCCAACATACCTGTGGAAATATAGCACGATACTCCTTGAGTAATTCTGTGGCTACTTTGAGATATCCCTTGTAAGATCTTACTTCTCATCCTCAATAAGTGTCTGCAACATTATCTTCTACCTTTAGGAATTATCTATCCACCGACTTTTCCATGGGATTTTCCCCTTGTATAGCTTGTAATGCTGCCATCATATATCACGTCTCGTTCGACGAGAACTTTATATTAGTATCTAGAAAGCGGCCAGACATTTCGGTGACCCTAGTAAAAGCTTGACGAGCCAATCGCCATGACGATGCCAAGTAAGCGCAGCCTCCTTTATCCATGGCTGTCAGACTACCATTCCATGCATGATGCACCTTTGTCAAAACCAGAGAGTCGGTTGTAATTCCATTGTTGTATTATCAAATCGAAGCTGCCTTGTGGTCCAAAATCATTCAATTAAGTTTGCAAAGCCCGATTCATCTCATGGTCCACTTTGGCTATAGAACTAGCTAAATAAGATGTTGAAGATAAAGATTTCCCCGCTTCACATGGGCAGCCACACCTGGCAATCGTCATTTGAAAATCAACTTCATCACAAAGTTAACAACATCGAACCATCCCTTCACCTAGAATGCAAATGCCGCTTTCCAACTTAAGGTTTTATATGGGGAATGTCGTTTTTTTCCAAGCGGGGAATGAACGACCATTAGGCAGTTGTCTGAAAGCTGGGGAATGTCTTGACTCTTGGGGTGTATGATATGAAATGCAGCATCTCAATATCATCGAAAGATTTATATTGATTGAAAGAGGGAGAGTATGGGAATTGATCGATACAAGAGTTACTAGGTTGCGAGGAATAACGATGGTGATAATGGGGGTTGAAAACTCTTCAGAAAGGATTCGATAATTAGTATTATTGCAATATCCTTTTCAGAACAAGATTGAAGTCTATGTCAATCGATTTTATTGGACTAGTAGAATCAGTTGATATACGTTTCGTTGAATTTAGGAGGTGCCTGGGGGGTATAATGGTAATGATAGGTGTTCATTTTCTATCGATCTTTGTTTATTCCTTTTCAGCTCCCTCAAAATTAATGTTGGTTTGATAAGAACCTTATGATAAGGAGAAGGGTATAAGATTTGTATGGTAGTTGAGTGGTGATGCTGGTGATTACTCTTCATCAGAGAGTTGTGTTTTATTATGCTTTTCTAATCTGCTTAAAGTGGGCTGGGCATCCGAGACTAACCAATATCATTCTTCGCATATCTCATGAGCAACATTGCTAGCTTCGGGTGCTTCGTAAGACTGCCAGGTTCTTCCAAATTCTAGACTGCAAGCCAAGTTTTCGTTTTGGGGTACTTCTTCCCTTCTTCCTCCTGTCCAACTAGACGTGATTAAAGTTAATCATCGAGTTTTCACGATAGCTTCTCGTGTCACAAGAATATCATCCAGATGGCACTGAGATATGATCTCTCTCTCTTCCAAATCCGAGACATTATTGTTCATTGTTTGACTTCTTCAATGCACTTCCCGATGTCGAGGAATAAATTCTCCTCAAACACATGTTTGAGGAAACCACGCGTCATCTCTTGGGGTTACTTCTTATCCTCCTGCCAAGTGAGGCAGTGTGGTTGTCTTGGACTGTAACTCTATTTTGACATATAACTGCGCTTCGAAGTAGTATCGACTCTCTCTACTGAGGAAGCCAATGCTAACAGATATATAAATCGTTATGTTTCCTCGACTGTCTGATCATATTTGGTATATCCAGCGAGTCAATTGCATAAAAGTTCAACGATGTTTATCTCCCGCACTCTCGCCGCTCTTATTCTAGCTTGTAAGTAATGCCATTCTTGCTTCTCCAAGCAACACTAATCAATCAGCATCTGCAATTTTCGCTCAACAAGTCTCCTACTGCGCGGGTGATGTATGCTTTGCCGTCAATGTACCAGTCTCGGCTGCTTCGAGGGGCTCAGGGGACATATATATCCAGATGAGTGGACCAGATACAATGTCTTGGATTGGCATTGGACAAGGTTCTGCTATGAGAGGTTCCAATATCTTTGTTATGTATGCAGATTCGACTGGGAACAATGTCACACTCAGTCCTCGGCGAGGTGTTGGGACTGTACAACCAAACTTCGACGCATCTACTCAGGTTACTCTACTTGATGGTTCTGGAATAATAAATGGTCGAATGGTAGCTAATTTTAGATGTAAGTTCGTGATCACGACTATTAGTCATTGATTCTAACAATTCGAGCAGGCTCGAGTTGTAACAGCTGGAATGGTGGATCAATGAGCTTTATCGATGCTTCCTCTGGATGGATTTGGGCGCATAGCACCGGACCTGCACTGTCAACCGACAGTGTTAATGCAAATATTGGATTTCACGACGAATATGGAGTCGCTACTTTGAACTTGCAGACGGCTGCGGGTGGAGAAAGCGTGAATCCATTTTTGACGGCTGAAGCCGTTTCTACGCCAAGCCAAACCTCATTTGGGTCCAGCGAAGCCTCCGCTGGACTTTCTGATTGTACGAAAATTCTCATCGCACATGGCGTCCTGGGCTCCCTTGCCTTTGTAATTCTCTTCCCTTCAGGTGCGATAGCGATTCGAATCTGCAATTTCCGCAATTTGCTATGGCTTCATGCCGGATGGATGGTTGGCGCTTACATGATTGTACTTACATCACTTGGAATGGGTGTATGGTTGGCCAATACACGTCAACTTCTAGGCTCAGCCCATGCAATCATAGGCCTTACTGTTGCAGGATGTTTGCTACTTCAACCTATCTCTGGATTGACGCACCACATGCTCTACAAGCGTCGCGGTGGTCCAAATATTGCAACTTATCCCCATGTATGGTGGGGCCGTGCGGTTATTACTCTTGGTATCGTCAATGGTGGTTTGGGTCTGAGATTAGAGGGAAACAGTAAGGAGGGTGAGATCGCGTATGGAGTAATAGCTGGTTTTATGTGGGTTTTGTGGATGGCGGTCATTTTTCTTGCAACAATGAAAAGCAGAAGTCGCCGTGGCAGTGGCATCGACGGACATGGAAATTCGGTGATAAGAAAGAAGTCCAGCACCGAAGGAACGTACTTTCATGATAATACGTCGCCCCCTCAGTCTGCCAGCCTACCGATTTCTCATCATGCCTAGATTCTGTTAGATTTGCCGACATATCAAAAGATGGGATCCATGATAGGATGCATGGCAAATACCCGATGTGCTTGATGATAGTAACGATAACAACGGTCGATTTAAAAGGGGACTATTTTGGAGTTATTTGAGCGAATGATTTACATTTTTAGTTTTGGACACTCGTTTTAGATAGAGTCTGACTCAGACCAATTTAGCGTATTCAACTATCTCCCACATCATCGATCCTGCTGTATACATGCCTGCAAAGACCAATGCCAAATATCCATATTCTTCATCTGGTTGAGTGTTGGAGGAGGATGAGGTCATAAGATTCGCCAAGGGCTGATTACATAATAGAACCGTATCTCTACTTTCCAGCAGAGTTTCCAAACTCCTACAAGTATTTCTCCCTCACAAATTGTAAACAACTTTGTTCGCAGCACCATCTTCACCATGGGAATAGGACGTGTTCTCGTCATCGCCGGTTCTGATAGTTCCGGTGGAGCGTTAGTACTCTGCAATCCTCTTCTCCCGCACGTTTACCTCGCCACAGACTGACGATTATCTTTTCAGCGGACTCGAAGCTGACCAGAAAGTAATCGCGGCACATGGGTGCTATGCTATGACTGCTACGACAGCCTTGACGGCTCAAAATACTCAAGGTGTTGAGGATATTCATCATGTTCCCGCAGCGTTCGTCGGAAAGTTGATTGATGTGACGATTGGGGATGTGGGGGTTGATGTAGTGAAGACTGGTAAATTAATCTATTTCTACATCATAAGGATTCTAGAGACTGACGATATGTTCAAGGTATGTTAGCTTCCGCAGAAACAGTAAAAGTGGTGGCGGAAGCATTAAAAAGACATCACGTGAAGACTTTGATTGTTGATCCTGTGTGTTAATTTTCCCAAAAATGTATGCAATTTATCTGACATCCGTAAGGTGATGGTCTCTACAAGTGGAACACATCTTCTTCCTTCTATAGCAATTCGTCATCTACGAGAATTGCTGTTGCCCTATACCACTGTACTCACACCCAATGTGCCTGAAGCGAAACTACTTCTTTCCGATGCTGGCAAATTTGTTGAAGAACCCAAGAATTTGGACGACCTAAAATACATAGCAAAGGAGGTACAATCCTTAGGGTCGAGATATGTATTGTTGAAGGGAGGCCATCTGCCCCTACGGAAAGATGGGACAGTGGCGACGAGGGAAGAGGAAAAGGAACTCATGGTTGATATTTTGTACGGGGAAGGAGTCATCACAGAAATCCGGACTAAATATCAAAACTCGCGAAACACCCATGGAACGGGATGTTCGATGGCATGTGAGTTTGTCTACGTGTCACCTGGTGAAGCAGAAGCTAAGTAGGAGTAGCCGCTATTGCTTCCAACATTGCAAATGGGATACCCGTGGTACAGGCCGTGAGGAGTGCTTGTTGGTATGTCGAGGCAGGAATACGAACAGCACCGGACTTGGGGAAGGGTAATGGTCCAATCAATCATTTCCATTCAACTTATACTCTACCTTTCGCTCCGTAAGTTTTCTGCTGGCGACATCGAGCTCTTGAACTGATATTTCCAGCGGTCACTTCATAGAATATCTTCTGGAAAGACCGGATGTCAAAGGAGCTTGGCGTGACCATACTGAGCATGCGTTTGTTGCTGGAATTGGAGATGGGACCTTGCCAATGGAGTCATTCAAGTACTATCTCATTCAAGATTATCTTTATCTTGTTAGTATGATCTTTCAAACTTTCATAGATTTGGTTTAACTTTCGATAGGTGCAATTTGCCAGAGCTACTGCTTTAGCTTCATATAAAGCCAAAAATATGGAAGGCATTGCTGCGGTATGGTAAAGACCCTTGCTGGATACGTTGTGTGCTTATTCTTGGTAAAGTCTGCAGGTATCATACTTCACATTCATCGTGAGATGGCGTTGCATATCAATTATTGTGAGGGTTTCGGCATGACGAAAGCAGAGATAGAAGCCTGCGAAGAGAGTCAAGGTAAGCTTCCTAGCATCATGGACTAATTGAATTAATTTTGACAGCATCGAAATAGCATGTACAGCATACACCAGGTACATGTCTTTCCCCACGGCTATCAATATAATACTTAAAATAATAGGTACGTCCTCGATATCGGACAATCTGAAGACTGGTTGGCTCTTCAGATATCCATGGCGCCTTGTCTTATCGGCTACGGAGAGATAGCCAAACGACTCCATGCAGACCCGAAGACAAAGCGAGAAGGAAACATTTATTGGAAATGGATAGAAAATTATGTTGCAGATGATTATACGGAAGCAGTGAAAGTCGGATCAGGTAATTTGACACAATCGCCCTATAGCTCATGGGATTGGACAGAACTAACGATTTGGGCAGCTTTGCTTGAGAAACATGCTGTCTTGCATTCACGCAATAGGATAGAGGAATTGGTCAAGATATTTATTCATGCAACAAAGGTACGTACATATCTCTCTCTGACTATAATTTGGTCAAGATCAATCGGAAAAGTCCACACTCTCACCACTTTCTTTGCGTCTATTTTCGTCGAATGTGTTGTGCCAAACATAGACATTTGGGGGATACGGGATAAAGAGACCTTCCTTTACCTATTAAAAACGAAACATAACTTTCGAAACATTTGCTGATTAATTACTTTACAAGATGGAGACGGGATTTTGGGATATGGGTGGCGGTGGAGGAAGAGTATAGATTTTTCGACGTATACGGAGTACATACAGTACCGGGACCACAAAAATGACAAGTATGGAGTAGTAAATTAAATACAAAAAGTTTTCAAACGTGGATGGGTACGGACGATACCTAGCTGGAGGTGGAAAATGGATAAGAGAAAGAAAAATTGTATTCAGATATTTACAGCACTTTTGAAACAATTCTATCGTTTTAATTGGCTCAAAAAAATATATTAAAAAATTTGGTTGGACTGGAAAAGTTCTCGAAGATCTTTTTTTCGGGGTCCAAAAACCAAAAAAAATAAAATCGAATGACGCTAGATCCCTATTGGTATTAGCCACTCAGTATCTATGACTAACCTAAAATAGATTTAGCGCGGTTTCCTTTCTACCTTTTTTTTTTTACTCAAACCTTCTTCCTTCTCGTTTGCCATTATTTTTGACATCTTCTTTCTCATCAACAACAATAATTTCATCTGCCAGACTTCTTCTCATCAACTCAAGAAGTCATTTTTGCAGCAACCATCAAAGCAATTTTCAAATCACAATCATAAACTCAAACTCTTTCAATCTCTCACCCTCAAAAACCTATCGCAAATATGTCATATGGAGGTGGATATGGTGGTGGCCGCGGTGGCGGTAATGGGTACGGAAACAGAGATTCCTCATATGGTCGAGGCAAATCTTACTCCAATGAATATTCAAATGGGTATGCAAAAACCTACGAGTCTAGAAATTGTTGATAAGTTTTTGCGCATCGCGTTGCATTGTGTTGAGTGTGTGTGAGATAAGGCTAAGGCTAGCCTTCGCTTTGAAGCCGAAGCCTAATCTTCTATCACGATCACAATGTAGCACCATCTCCCCTTCTTTGATTTCAATTCTCATGTGAGTATTTACTGACGTGCAATCTGTAGTGGATCTAATGGATACTCTGGAGGCGGTGGAGGTGGTTATGGAGGTGGTAGAGGTAGGCAAACGAATTCTCATCCATTCAAAATCATTGCTAACAATTCTCATAGGCGGCGGTGGCGGTGGTAACGTAAATGGCTACTCCGGAGGAGGTGGTGGTGGTGGCTACGGAGGAGGCGGTGGATATGGCGGTGGTGGTGCTGGTGGAGATCGCATGAACAACCTTGGTGCTAACCTTCAAAAGCAAAACTGGGGTGAGTTTGAAAAACTACCGATGAACAATACGCATGATATAATGCTAACTTCCACACGCAGATCTCAACACTATGCCAAAGTTTGAGAAATCTTTCTACAAGGAGGACCCAGTTGTCGCTGCTCGTTCAGAGGAAGATGTTGCCAAATTCAGAGCTCAACACAACATTGCAGTTCAAGGTCCAAACATTCCAAAACCTGTCGAGACCTTCGACGAGGCCGGATTCCCTGCATATGTCATGACCGAAGTCAAGGCTCAAGGTTTCCCAGCACCTACTCCAATTCAATCTCAAGGGTGGCCTATGGCTCTATCTGGACGTGATGTTGTTGGTATTGCCGAAACCGGTTCCGGAAAGACTCTCACCTACTGTTTACCAGCCATTGTTCATATCAACGCACAACCACTTCTCGCTCCTGGTGACGGTCCAATTGTTTTGGTCCTTGCACCTACCCGTGAGTTGGCTGTCCAAATTCAACAAGAAATCACCAAGTTCGGAAAGTCTTCCCGCATTCGCAACACCTGTGTTTACGGAGGTGTTCCTAAGGGTGGTCAAATCCGTGATCTCGCCAAGGGTGTTGAGGTCTGCATTGCTACTCCAGGTCGTCTCATAGATATGATCGAGTCTGGAAAGACCAACCTTCGTCGTGTTACATACCTTGTCCTTGATGAGGCTGATCGTATGTTGGATATGGGTTTCGAACCACAAATCCGTAAGATTCTTGGACAGATCCGACCAGACAGACAAACTTGCATGTGGTCTGCTACTTGGCCAAAGGAAGTTAGGGCCCTCGCCTCTGATTACTTGAATGATTTCATCCAGGTCAACATTGGTTCATTGGAGCTCTCCGCTAACCACAGAATTACTCAAATCGTCGAAGTTGTTTCTGAATTCGAGAAACGCGATAAGATGACCAAGCATTTGGAAAAAATTATGGAAGACAAGGATAACAAGATTCTGATCTTCACAGGAACCAAGCGTGTTGCTGACGACATCACACGCTTCCTCAGACAAGATGGATGGCCGGCGCTTTGTGAGTACTATTGCCAAATCTTCATGAAACATTACTAACATCACTTAGCTATTCACGGTGATAAACAACAAAATGAGCGTGATTGGGTATTGAATGAATTTAAGACTGGCAAGAGTCCGATCATGGTTGCTACTGATGTAGCTTCGCGTGGTATTGGTATGATTAAAACCCCCTCCCCCCTCACAGCAACGCCCAGCAGCCTATATAGTAGTGCTTTACTCTCGACGCTCCGGTGCTTCCTAGATTGCGTTATATTGCCCGGGCTCTATCGTGTCTTTCGGTTCTCTAATTTTAGGGTGTCTTGGATCCTTAGTGTAGCATGACCGTGCTGCGCTCGTAATTCCAAACTCGACAGTACTTTAACCGGTACCAGATATGGAATTGGCATTCCTTGACTTGATCAAGCTGTCTCCAAGACTCCCATCCCCAGAGAGCCTGGATGTGTGGATCACCTACCCTGGCATAAGCCGCATTGGACAGTTACATGCCAGTCGCCGAGAGAGTATTGGATGCATTCAAATGCAGCTTCTTCATTAGCCGTCCTGGATCGTTGCTATACCAATTCTTTCTGTTCTTGCTAACCCATCGATAAAGATGTCCGAAACATTACTCATGTGTTCAACTATGACTACCCTAACAATTCGGAGGATTATATTCATCGTATTGGTCGTACAGGTCGTGCTGGACAGAAGGGAACCGCAATCACTCTCTTCACCACTGACAGTATGTCTCCTACTCGCTTTGAAGTTTACATTATTAGCTAACGAAATGATTCAGATCAAAAGCAGGCTCGTGATCTCGTGAACGTTCTTACTGAAGCTAAGCAGGTCATTGATCCTCGCCTTGCTGAGATGACCAGATTTGGAGGTGGTGGCGGTGGTAGAGGATATGGTGGACGTGGCTACGGCGGTGGCCGTGGACGTGGTGGCGGTGGTAAGTTATTCTTAACTCCTTTACCTTCACACTCTCTTGTTCCATCAAAAGATGGGACTAACAGAGGCGCTGGTAGGCAATTTTTCATCTTCTAACGCTGCTCCTTTAGGTGGAGGCAGACGTTGGTAAGATGTCCAATCCCGTACGATCGAACCGGAGTTTTGACAATGACGGCCCGCGGTAACCGACATCACTGACTACGACAAAATCACGTACATTCATCCCATGGTCGTTTCGGCGTTTGGTTGTCCCTTTGTAAAACAAAGGGCAGGGAGGGGTAGAATTGCCTTTTATGATTTCTGCGTACCCTTTCAAAAAACTCTTCTGTAATCTGATTCCTCTTTTTCTTTTTTTTCTTATCAAAAATTGGGTGGCATTACCATGAATTAGACTGAGGAATGAAGTTGGACGGAAAGTATTATAGATTGCTTCACATTCCCGAGTTCATCTATTGAAAGATGAGGGCCATGATTTGTATGTGCTTTTATCTTGGGTTTCTTTTTCACCAAATAGATTGCCCTCCGTAGCTAGTTATTGACTAGACACCTCTCTCGTATTAGATGAGAAATAGTGTTGAAAATATGAGATCGCTTTCTACTGAATCATTGAGTTCTTCATTATAATGCTTATGTGTAGAAGCGGAGCCAGTGCTGATATATTTGGATTTGCGCGAACATGAGATCTAGAGGCTCTATGGTGGTATCGGATAGTCTGGTAGGTTTTGTCTTGATGGGTAGATATTGATAAAAAGAAGCACATTGAAGTTCTACTGGTCAAGCAATTACACACGTATTGTGTAGGAAGGAAATCTGAAAGGTCGGACATTCTTTCTTCCGATTTGATCGCCAGCCAGTATTAATCTTGGCAAACTACGACCACCAGACCCTTATGCCAAATACATGTACATGACCACCAAAATCCTCATCTTGTGTGAATGCATCTAGGACGCAATTAATATTCAAGGTTGGGTTAGCCTGTGATCTTTGTTACCACTCACTGACGAACCTCATGCTTTCATCTGGATGAGTGCGTCTTAGGAGTGGAAGCTGTAGCAGAGATCCGGATATGAGAGTTGGAAATTCTCGCCCCTGCTATTGATGCTATCCGGGTTTTGGTAAGTACCGAGTTCCCAAAATGTGGCACAAGCATCTTGTTTCGGATCATTCTGCGTTGCAATATGTAATCATCAAGCAAAACAAGTCCACTCGCAGCATCCCCGCAATCTTCGGGACCGAATATAATCTTGGAGGCATTATTTGTCTTCGTACTCGTTTTTCATATCGAATGTGGCAAGATCCAACGACGCCGTCGTGATCAGCGACCAATCATCTCCCGGCTGATGGCCCGCCTCGCTGAGATATGAGATGGGCTTTCGGGACCGAAGATATTGTCGATGTGCAACAAATCTTTTGGAAGAAAAATCCATTGGCTGAGATTGGTGGTACGCTCTAGCTGTGCGAAGTGCATATGTTTCCGGATGTCTCGTTCGAGTTGGACCATCAGATGGTAATATGTGGAGCTTGCTGCCGTTGCAGAAATTAAAGGGAAATGCTTGTCGCCAGTGCTGACAGCATCTACATGCAGCCCTTAGTCGATGCTGATTGTACCTCGCAACAAGAGAATATTCCAACCCACTGGCCTTGATTTTCCCCTTGCGATCCCTCGGTTTACATCACTAAATACCTCTCTCCGCCCTTGGATACTCCTTCATCCCCAAAAGATATGACTGGTCCCACCCGTTCATTATTCTATCACATCCAACCGCGACGTTTTCGATATCGTATCAAAACAAACTCCGTCACTCTATAATCATTACCGTCGTATTCTTCCAATTTATCACCACTCCCCCCCTTTCCCTTCGTGGCGAATGGTTCAAAAAAGTATATGCCCAAAAGAAGTCAAAATATACAATTACCGTCTCTATCATAAAGGCTACACTAACATATCCTGCGTAATGAAATTGAGAAGTACCAATGCCCCAAAGTCCAATGTACAGAGCCACAGGAACCTTCACCTCCAAGGCAACAGCGAGGATCCGCTGGTGGTCCCTGGCCAACTGCTGATCAATCGAAGCCAGGTCATGGTCAATGCTAGACTCGACTTATATGATGGGCCATTCCAGCAGATATTGGGTAGTGGCCTCGGTGACTGTCGACAGGGCCTTAGCGCGTTGTGCAATGCAAAAAATCAAGCCAAATGGCGGAATGTACTCATATCACCTGCAAATATAAAAGCAGAAACGATGATTTCACAGTTGCTTCCTTATCAAATAACTAGATGAATCAACCCTTCCAATGACAACCAGAACGACTAACCTCGACTAAACCCATTCCTCCGATTGCTCTCCTAAAAAGTCACCACCGTGTGAAATTGGCAAAATTCTCGGATTCCTCGTCTAATCATGAATATTCTCTTACAGATTTCCCATCGGAACAATCGCAGCAGCAACCGTTATAGCCATTTACGTGACTCAAGCGAACAAAATCAAAGCAGAAATTGGTGTCCTCCAAGATGATCTCAAGAGCGATAATGACAAGCTTGCAGCTGACAACCTGCTATGCAGTGACCTCGGTCTTGTGCAGGTGGTTTCAATCTTCATTTCATCATTAGCATTAGCATAAGTGTATTCTATACTTTTTTACATTGGCTAGCCTTTGTATATTTTCAGGCAGGCTTGAAAACAGTATTGGGCACGACAAGCCCAGCTATCGCGGCTATTGAAACATTGATAGGGGCTTGGGATGCAATCGCTAGTGATCTTACGGCGGTCAAAGACGCGGTGAATAACGATTCCGCAACCGAATTCCCAGTCACCCAGCAAATAGATCGGGATGTTATCATTCATTGGTCAATGGGATGACCTCAAAGCAGAGGGTATGTAGTGATCACTTTCCAGTTATGTGACGGCATAGTGCTTACCATCATTCCATACAGTGGACAATTATCGCCTATTTGTTTACGTCGAAAGCCCCCCTACGCAAATGTCGGCGGACGAGTGGATAAGGCAGATTAATACCGAACTTGAGAGAAAAAGTAATGAGCGAATATTTGATGCTTCTTTTGCTGGGATGTCTATTGTGTCTACTTTCATCATTTCTCGATTTCTATTATTTCCCTCACTGATGAATACACGCTCATTCCCCGTTGGATGCACTTATGATCTTGTGGATTATCTCGCGATAATTATGTCAAATATCAAACGGAGCCTATTTGCTGCACATCTTGTTTGTGACCTTGTGTAAAGGCTCACAACATACATTTCAGATTTCAACCGTCAATCTTCAAACCCGTCTTAACCTTCCCGTGATTATTTTTAGTTTTTTGATCTTCGATGCTAACTACCATGCTGTTGCCAAGTTCAGGATAAGAAATCTCAACTGTTCGTTCCAAGCCGACCATCGAAGTATATAAGCTAATGATTTACTTGAAAATCGAGCGGGGTACTTAACATTAAAGTGAGGTAGCTGGTAGTCCCTGGGCACACAAAATCGAGGGTCATACGCATGGAATTCGGCCCCGACATTTTGACTTACGTTGCAACATCAAAGCTGACGGATGTTCTCTTTACAGATCACTTGAAATCCGAGTGGGTCTTGAACCGTTCTTGGTAGATTCCATTGTTCTCCTACCAATGCGTGACCTTTTCTCTTGCTTTTAAGAATGCTTCTCCATCTGCTTTGGAGAGCAGATATAAAATACCAGAGTATCACCCGCCAAACCGAAATTTGTGGATCTTCTTATCCTTAATATCGTTAAGTGCATTAAACGTCTTGAGAAGAACGAGCGTTTAGAGGTAATTTTTGGTAAGAGTATCTTTCTTCCCTGAACTCTCGCACGACTTCCTCAAACCCATTATGATTTATGCTACGGATCTGCTCTTTGAGAACCGCTAGGCTCTTGCAGCACGAGTTTCGAGCCCCGGGCCATCTTTCTCGAGCTCAGCGCGAAAGTTATTCATCGCTTAGTTTGTACATTCTGTGTATCTTCGTATTTAACGATTAAAAGCTCTTTAAACTTCCGCCGAGCATCATCATTCTAATCATCAATTCTTGAACATTATAACGGAGCTTCTGAGCAGAGTTTCTCGATGCCTTTTTTTTGATATCAGCTGCATTCAAAAAGCTATTTCCCAAACGAGAAAACACAAGCATGTAATCCTCTGGTAGTGCTCAATGTAGAACCAGACTTGGTGTAACTAGGGTATGCTACCCATCTTGTCTAATGCCAATAATGGCTGTTTGGCCGATTCAGGACTGACTGCTATGTAGCCCGAAAGTTATCGAGATTTCGATATATTGTACTGTAAAAAGGTGATAACCAACCACCCTTAAAATACCATTCACAGCTGGACTTAATGGTATGAATCTAGTTACGCATGTGGCACCAGGCACCAGATGTCGAGCACAACAGCGCAGTTTGCCCATCCATCAATATAACCCTACACTTACTTGAAGCTTCCACGAGTATAAACAAGTAAATACACCGACGCATTGAAGTAAGAAAATGATATCTATGACAAGTGGCCGTATTTAATTTCCCCAATATCTAAATGAACACAAACATATACACACACAAACATATACGCACAAAAACATATTCGCACACAAACACACGCAGCAGCAGGCTACCCGAACACACTACTCTGTATATAAGAGAAAACCAAACTCATAGGGTATCAAGCCATACATTCATTCATTCGATTATCTGAGCAATAGAGAAAAGAAAGCTCTGGGTATATTAGAAATGGTATAACATGCACACTCCTGCACATATTCCAAAATGTAACAAAATCTCAGACTAGTCCGAACTTGGTGCCTTCCTTCTTCCACAGAAATCCAAGCAACCATGTAATTAATGTGCTGCGGAAACTCCCATCTATTTCAACCTCATCTCCCGAGTAAGAAGGGTGGCTTCAGCAAAAGGCAAATGCAATGCTTCTAGCATGCCATTTCGTCAACATCGTATCGTACAGAAAATTAAAGAAAATCCGGAACCTTCATATTATACATAGCCGATTCGATTATATCTAAAGTGTGATGTGAATTATTTTCATGTCGATCCTGTTGTTCCAGTGTAACCGATAATTTCTCGGTCATCATCAACCAGTCTGCCATATCTTTATGGATGTCAGTACTGTATCCAAAGGCAAAAAAGCAGAACCAAAGAAGAAATGGGAACTTACTCGAGCATTAATCTGAAGAACCATACTTCCAGGTCTTCATTCCTGAGCACATGATTTGCCCAGTCTCTTCCCTGAAGGGCAATTCGCTCCGCTTCTTTCTTCCCAATAACTTCTCCCGCAAACCATCGTACTGCCTCAACCCACTCATCTCCTCTCAAGCTCAAAGGGATATAGTGCACCCAAGGCTTCAACCATTCCTCATGCCATTCTCTGAAGATAGCCATTTTGTACACTAAACTTTTACTTTTCAAGAACGCGTAAAATCGACCACTGAAAGCATTTCCATCCATATCAAGTAGGTACTTATATTTCCACGCATCTTGCTGCTTCGCCGCCTCTTTAACATCAAAAAACTGTTTTTGTGCATCGCAATCCCCAGGGTCGCATTGTCCAACATGAGAGAAGAAAATGTCGAAAATTTCTTTGAAATCACTCCGTGGCACATTCTTCACCTGCCAATCCTCCTTGTTCTCTTCACCTCGATTGATCAAAATTTTTGCCTGATCACCAGAATTGACTTTTTGAACCACCTTTTGCCTGTGTTGCCGTCTCCAGCCACCATCCCGACTGAAGCCTCCAGTTGTCGAACCCCTCCAATATATCCTATCTTCCTTGTCCTTCCATGTTTTGTCCTCAGCTTCCTCATATGGTACCTTGCCATACCAGTACCAAGGAGATGGGTATAATATATCGGAGAACGAAGAGATTTTCGATTGCGAGAAAATCGGGAACAAGTCATGTACGATGTTGAAGGCGTTGGGTCGATCGAAAAATCCGAAGGATTCGCTGAAAGAAGGGGATTGACAAATATCGGAGAATGCAGTTTGGTTGTAGACAAATCCTAGCTCCGTCACGGCATAACTAGCGTAATTGTCCTCCTTCGGTCCATCATCGAGACTCCTGGCGGCACTATCTGGAGCGCAGGACAGCCTCGAGTGGGTCCAGGTTGGTTGATGAGAAAAGACGTTGAATCGTGTCGTCTTCACTTCCGGCACTCTCAGGCCATCGCTAACAACATCTATCGGTCTGGGCGACCATGAGTTCCTGGGTGCTTCAACTGAATTTGCGTTTGGCATGTTCTGATCCTTTGCAACATGCACTAGCCGAGCTAAGTCATCATATGGCACAACCACACGAGGTTCGTCGTGAATATTGAAGCAGAGGTCCATATCAGGGAGATACTTCAAGAAAGGCTTCATCATTCCAACCGTAGCATCTTGCTGCCATTGATTCCCTCCCTCAATCTTCGTAACCTTTCCTCCTCTAATCAACAGCCCTATTAAATTATTGGGAAATCCCAATGCTTCTCGAGCTCTGCCTCTTATGGTTGCCGGTTTTAGCCCCCAAAACGGCGTTAAGGATGTATGGATGTTATCATATTCGTCGATAAGTTGTACCCCTTTTGACTTTGCGAAAGCGTACCATTTGTCGAAGTTAGGAGGTGGAGGTATCCCATATCGTTTTCTATATTCTGCCACTGCTTCCTCCAGCGTCTTTGATTGTTTTGCCTTTGTACTCTCGAATGCTTGCTCATTATCCTTGATTAATTGGTAAACTGGATGCGAAGGCCCAATATGATATGAAGCTGTCTGCGGTTTCTTCACATCAATGGTAGTAGGTATTAGAGGGCTAGGGATGCTTGGCTGTTTCGGTTTCTGATTGGAAGATGGGAAAGAACTCGGAGGGTAGAGAAAAGGCGGCCGTAAATAGAATATCGAGAATGTAGCCAAGGTAAAAATGATGATCAGCAGTAGGAATTGGCGAGACTTCATTTTCCGCCGGGTCGTCATTATCATTGCGCCGAGAGAAGGTCTTCTTGTATCATCATGACCGTCGAATGGAACGAAGTGCACTTTTTCAACGCGATGTTGAAATGCCGCACTCGAGCTCCTGCGACGACTTTGTCCAGCCATCGTAACGGGAGGGCCAGAAACAGAACTCTTTGTACTCCTGCTGGTACTTCCGCTGCTTGTGAGACCCCCTTGTTCTAGATAATCCGTTACTTTATCCTTGCACAACGAATGCGGCCAGTCCTGCCGACTTTGGAATGAAGGCTCTCGACGCGCATATGGGTGGATTGAATAAAGTCCTATACGAATTATGGAAGTCCTATACGAATTGTGGATTAAAACAAGAACGGGAAATATACAAGTGTTTGTATATATGTGCGTGCAGTTGCGACGAATTGAAATTTGCAGGTAATTATCTTCTTTGGCTCAGTTAACTCGATATTTATTTTCTTATAATACTTTCGTCCTAAAGTTGTTGGCTGTATGTGGGTATGGAGATTCCTTCCGATGTTCTGGCCACGACCACAAAATGCTACCTTCTGCCCCCCAATAAGTCTGGCTCCTCCCAAAATCCTCCCGCTTCCTGGATAAGTCCCGAGCCCCTGCTCCATTCTTCCATTCCACGAAAAAGTTATGTTAATCTCGCTAGTCCCATTTCCTGGTTATGAATATGAATGAATGATTGTATAAAAGGAGAAGTGTTGGAGTGACGGGACAAATTCGGTCCGTGAAACATAAGCTCATTACATCTTGGCTACTGAAACCTTTTTAACCTACGACTCGGGTCGTTTTCCGAAGTTCGTATAAATAAATACGAATATTTTGGTGTTCAAGCTAAAAAGCTTAGGATATAACAATATTGATGTTTATGCCCCGAATATTGACTCCAGTTCACATTCAGGAGTTATCCTTAGTGCCACAACATATTTGCTTACTGCCGATGTAGGATCTTAAGACGCGCGGATAGCGTTACTACAAGGGGCAAGGATAATATTTGTTCACACATAGTTGCTTACATACTTACTACAAAAGAGTAGATTTGACAAGACAAAGTACTGCATCCTTCAGGCAAGAACATTTCAGAAAGATATCATTTCAAGAGTATGCGTATTCGCAAAGGAGAAGTATGTGATCATAAGGTTAAATTGACTTTTGGTGTAGACCTAATCTATTCCTTAAGAGAAGAATTCGAACTATGCGTAAAGCATGAACGAAATGGGTATATTCCGCGACCTGTCCCAGATATTACTCCAACCCCGGAAGCTGGAGACCCTAGATGGCTACATTTCTTATGATGCTTTGTATCCCTTTATTGATATTTTCCGTTTAGTAGAAGAAACCGAGGATCTTTCCGGCAACGTGCTTGCGTCTAGCCTCCTCGTGGTCCATGATACCAGCGGAGGTGGTGAGGACGATGTGTCCGAATTGACGGGATGGCAAAAGCTTGACGACCCACTTCTCGAAATCCTCGATCTTGACGTTGTATCTTGGAGAGATGACACCGGTCTTGTTGAGACTGTGTTGTAGAATTAGCACCGTATTATTGAGAATGACATTTAGGTATCTGCTTACCGGCCGTTCAATTGGACGACGATCTTTCCGGAACGGTGGTCATCAACCTCCTCGAATTCCCCAATGTAGCCTAAAGAAAAGAAGATTAGTATGTTGCGAAAGATTAAACATATAACTTCATGAGTAAAATTCAGAGAACGTGTAAGATCCGCGCGGTTTAATATATCGGCAACTTAAAGGACTTTGATCGTGTGGAGTTGAGATCATTATCTAGTTATCATGCCGAATAAATGCGTAATATAAGATGTAGCCTACATACCTTGCTTTTGCATGACACCGAGGAACTTGACAATGACCTTGGAGGATGGGCGGATGAGGACTTGACGCTTTCCGGCCTTCTCAGCGTTGTTGATGGCGTTGAGCGCATCGTTGAGGACTGAAGTCTTAACCATTTTGACGGATAGAGATTCTCAAATAATCTTTGTTGATCAAAAGTGAGGTATCTGTAGAGTCGATATGTTAGCCCTCAAGATTTCTCAAGCATAAAGAGTGCCCTCATGATTGACAAGAGGGTTCTAAAGCTCGTGTCGAAGAATAGAGTGAGTAGTGTCGATATCTTTCAATTGCTATGGATTCATGGTGACAAAATAGGCCAAAGCTTATCAAATGCCGGAACCAAGAAATACCACAATTACAATTAAGTAGATGATCGATTTACTCCTCCATGTCAATCATGAAGGACTTTCGAAAAAATATATCATAATAGCATATACACACCTCGTTGTAGAATTGGCGTGGAAGTTGTCGTGGAAAGAGAATATATTTCGAGGTCGTGGGCTTTTCAATCGAAATTTTACAATGGAGAATTCTAAAATTCATTGTGGGAACTTTTCGTGCTTACCTAATTGGTCGCTAGGGTCTCGCTAAACGTACAATAATATCAACACAAGATTCTGAAGCTAATTTTCTCCATACATTAAAATACAAATATATCAACCTACTCTTCGAGGACCTAAAGATATCATCACAATCAAGATGGTGAGTTTATTTTTGTTAATTTTTGGTCGAAAAGGTTCATGAATCCCATGCGCCATTGGCGCAATGCTTGTAGTCATTCACATTTGGGAATAATTCCCCCCCACCAACATTCAAGAATTCAAGCAACTGCCGCTAACCTCCATTCTTCACACAGTCTGACGTAGAAGAGCCAACCTCCCCAATTGTCGCCGAGGCCGATGAGGTCGAAGTTTCTGGAGATGCATCCAAGGGACAAATGTCCGTTATCGACGCATTGAAGGGTGTCCTCAAACTCGCACTTATGCACGATGGTCTCGCCAGAGGTCTCCGTGAAGCCTCCAAGGCTCTCGACCGTCGCCAAGCACACATGTGTGTTCTCAACGAGGCTTGCGAGGAGGAGGCATACAAGAAGTTGGTCGTTGCTCTCTGCTCCGAGCACAAGATCCCCTTGATCAAGGTTCCAGACGGAAAGCAATTGGGCGAGTGGGCTGGTTTGTGTAAGTGTTGGATACGACCCCACTACCATGGGATATTACTGACATTTCTCTAGGTGTTTTGGATCGTGAGGGTAACGCACGCAAGGTTGTCAACTGCTCATGCGTTGTTGTCAAGGATTGGGGTGAGGAGTCTCAAGAGCGCACCATGCTCCTCAACTACTTCCAAACCGAGCAATAAATACGCCACGGAGACGAAATTTTCAGAGCGGATAGAAATTGTACCATTCGGATTCATACATACATAGCGTGGATTACTGGTGGCAATGACATTGGCTATGGAGCAACAAAACATCGTATTTTTTCGCAGAGTGAACGCGCGTGAACATGCATGTATGAGGACCTTCTTTGCAACTCACTTGCGGCCATGCTGCATCCCCTTGACTTACACTTCTGTAATTTTGGAGGCAAGATTTATGAACTTGAAAGCAAGATAGGTTCTGTCTATCCATGGGCTCATCTAGAACCTGATAAATACACTCTCCTGAAACAACGCCCGACACCTTTCCGCCGCAATTTTGTGTTCTCCCTATCCTCCATCTCACGGCTCAATTTGCTTCCTCGCTTCATCTAGTCCTCCCTCCCTACTTCCTCCCTTCAACCATAACAATATGATATCCAAATCCCGTCTTCACCTCCCTATACTTTGGCTTCGTCGTAGTACTCGCCTCCATCTCAAAAGCCACTTTCTCGAACTCAAGATCTAAATCCCCTCTCCCTTTCCATCCTAGAGCTCCTCCTACATTGTCTCATATCAGCTCGTTTCCCTGAATTGAACCCCCCCCCTCACGACAAAGAGATGCATATAAAGCATAAACTAGCAAGCAAGAAGAACCTACCAGCTCTCGCCTTATCCTCCGAAAACTCACGAGCGACATCGTCAAACTTAGCACCAGCCTCTAGCTTCTGGAGCGCTTCCGTCATTTTACTATGTTTGGAGCACTATTGGGAATACATATATATCAATATCCAGCCCAGAATAACGAGATGCTCGAAAATTGAAATTGAAATCAAAATCAAAATGTCAGGTGAGACGCACAAGTATATGTCGAACATTGATTTGCTGGGCACCTTTAACTTTCGTTTCTTTCGCATCGCCAGTATCGTCTTTACCCTTTCCTTTCCCTCCTTTCCCGGCGGCTTTCTTGGCTGGTGGCATTATGGTGGATGGCTCGAGGTAAGTAGAGTATTGGGTTTCCCTATTTGTTGCGATGAAGAGCTGGAAATCTGGAGCTGGATGAAGTGCGACCAATTTGATATGTACGAAATATGAGCTAACCGTTTTCGATGGAGGGGCATTCAACATGCCTGTCGGGACCTCGGAATTCTTTCCGATCATGGACGGGATTGAAAGTTTGACTCCATTTCATTTCTTTGTATGATAAGGGTAATTTATTTTCTCTCATATATTAAATATACAATCATTTATCTTTTTATAGGGTATTTCTTATTTGTTTCATGATTTTCTAGTTGTACAGACAATTTCTCGTTTCTTCTATCTCTTCAGACTTGCTTGTATCATTTCAGGATATATGTACAGAGAGTTTATCATTTCGTTCGATAGACTCTCTTCTATTGAAAATATACCCAGCTAGACGATACCTTCGCTACTCAATATAACCCGCCCAAGATGACACCATCTATAGCCCTCAATGCCACCAGCGCATGCTCAAACTCTTTGCCCTTCACCAAATCTGCCTCGCCACCAGACTCCTTCCACAAACTAGTCGCAGACCTCTCCAGAATCCTCGGGCCATCTTCCGGCCTCACATCCGCCGACGTAGAGGTAGAAGAACTGCGCTCCTTAATGGAGAACTACATATCCAACGAAGACGAATGGAAACAATATGCATTCGCAGATCTAAGTAGAGGCTACACCAGAAATTTGGTCGATGAAGGGAATGGGAAAAGTAACCTGGTAAGACTTACTTCACCCCTACCTACCACTTCTCTTCCACCCTTAAAATCGCAAAACTAACCGCAAAATCCCCATGCAGTTAATCCTCGTCTGGACCCCTGGAAAAGGCTCTCCGCTACACGACCATGCCGACGCGCACTGTCTCATGAAAGTGCTCTCGGGAACCCTCACCGAAACACGATACACATTCCCCTCCAGTACCTCACAATCCCCCCTCCCCTCCCCGCCCACAATAATAAAAACCACCACCTACACCACCAACCAAGTAACCTACATGTCGGACAATCTCGGGCTCCACAAAATCTCCAATCCCTCGCCTCACAATATAGCCGTGAGTTTACATTTATATACGCCGCCCAATGCGGCGAGGGAGGGCTGTAATATTTTTGATGAGAGGACTGGGAGAAAGAGCCATGTTACACAGTCTAATTTCTATTCCGAGTTTGGGAGGAGAGTGGGCGGACTGGTGTAGATTGTATTGCATTGTATGACTATTATGAAGATTTTGAGATTGGTGTCTACACGTAAATCTAGACGTAGACGTAGATGTAGATATATTGTATTGTACGATAAGGAGATTTAAAATGTATACAATTATAGACATAGATATAGCCTGTACAATACGAAGGTCTAGACATCAGGATATGGTTATCAATAGTATAGCATAGTATATCCCGTCACACCTCAACCTTACATCTCGGGATATCACGGCAGACATATTCCAGAAACTCTCTACCTCTAACCACTTTACATACTCAAATACTATCCAAAAAAAACTGCAGCCAACCTGATGTGTGCGATAGAAGAAGATGATGATAAAGATATGAAGTATGTTGGAAAGAATCTATGAAAAGGGTTTGATTGTATGTGTCAAAATATGTCAGGCAAGGAGGGGGGCAAGGATCAGAGGGGGGAGAATGAAAGTTCACTTCGAAATTTAGTTAAAAGCATTGTCCCGAGGATTAAATTCTTAACAACTGTGCTTTCTATTCATGCCATATCAACAGGTATGGAGTCTATTAACAAGTAACTGCTTGAAATTTGCGGTCGATAACCTCTTACGTGGTCACGCTGACCTTCATGTGCATCAAAAAATGAATCTACATATCTGATGTCAACAAATCATCCAGATCTAACTACAGATAATTTGGCCTCAAACTCCCATCTCAAACCATATAACGATCGCTTCAATGCAAGAAATAAATCATCTGCCAGAAGAAAAGTCTGGCTGGTAGACCTGGACGCCTCCTCGCTGCATCAACTCCCGGAGGGCCATTGTAGCATACATGCTTGAGCCAAGACCAAATTTGACAATGACCGCAAGTCGCGCAGGTCTCGACTCCTCAGTAGCTTCTTTGCCACCTGGTGCGCTCGCCACTTCAGCATCAGCAGATGATGCCTCAAGTGATTCGGATGGTTTGTCCTCCTGCTTGATCTCAGTAGAAATTACAGCAGGATCGCTGATCTTCTCATCGTCAACTTTAACAACTTCGATGACTGCTTTGTCTTTCTCGTCCCCGTCAACAGGCCCCTTGGAAATCTCCCCAGCAGATCTCTTCAGACCAAACGAAGCTTCGAGCTTGACACCTCCATCCTGAGCATCATTGTCGTCGTCAGATTCAGCACCTGGGAGCTCGGTGACTTCGACCTTTGGCTTCTTCTCGGTACCTGATGTTGCATCTTTCGAGGCGTTCTCTAGGATAACCTCGTTCTTCGAACCGAGAGTTTGTTTAATTCTAATTCCAGTACGACGACCCTCATCATCTGCAGAAGTTTGTATGAACGTCTCCTGATATATTGGCTGTTTGATAGCATCTACATCGACAGGCTTTAGCTTTTCTTCCTCCCAGGCTTCAGCGGCAGCTTTGTCTTCTTCAGCAAGCTTGGTTGGTAGTGCTTTCCAAGCATTATGCTGAGCGCTGCCAGCGTGAACAGCGTGATTTTGGCGACCTTCTTCCGAAGCATCGGCCATGTGACGAGCACGGCCACCTTGTTGTCTTCCACGTCGATCGTTTTGAATGCCATTGTCTTGATGGTCACTGTTCTGTTGATCGTTATCCATATGACGGTTATTCTCCTGGAAAGATGCATACCCGTGTGGATCGCCTTCTCTTCTAGTATATACGTGAGTGGTTGCGATGTGGCTAGGACCATTCGCCTGAGCATTGGCCTTCTCGATGGTCTCCAAGTCAGTCTCAACCAACTGCTCTCTTTCATCGTGGTAAGTTCTAACTTCGAAAGTCATGCCCTCTTTGACTTGGCCGATAAGATGTCTATAGCTACCACTGAGACTAAAGTCCTTGATCTTTCGACGCATATCAGCAGGATCCAGACCGCCGCCTTGTTCACTAGCCATGAATTCCTTGTAATAATCCCCAATTTCGTTGCTAGGGTATTCAATGTCATAACCTGGCATAGGAAGGACAATATCGAAGATGGTGAAATTGCCACTGTCGGCTTCTTCAGCCGAAAGGCAGCGTGCACGCTGGAAAAGTTCATCAGAACTAAGTGCGGCATCTCCTTCAGATGCGTGAATCACAACTTCCCCATTTTCATCAACTTCATCTCTTCGTTCAGGGGCTTTGCTCTCTACCAAAACAAGATCGCCCTCAATAACTGTATCTCCATAGCGTTCCCATCTTCTGGAGGCTACGATGTTCCAAATGAAAGATTGATATGAATGCACGTACATGGTACGGAGATGGCGCGAAATTGATAGTATAGCACCTGCGTGATCGTCGTGCTTGCGGGCCGAAGACATGTGTTGAATGACAGCACGCTCCGCGGAAAATCTTGGTGGGAGATGGTCCCTACAGTGGTTTTTGCCAGTTTCCCGGAATTTATGGATAGCAAGGGCGCGTCCCATATCATCTCTGCCAATATTTCCTCCATCTTTTCCCGACTGAGCTGCTGCGAGCGCATCCTCACTGAATGTGAGCAAAGCATCCACAGCACCCTTGAAGTTTCCTTTTAAGATCAGCTTGCCGATTTCGTGTGTACCGATTGCGAAGGTACCGAAACGTTGTAAGCCGAAGTAGTTAAGGAAACCACGGGTTTGTAAATGTGCAATAGCATCACCAACAACTTTTTCTGCCGATTGAACCTTTGTAGCATCATCCATGTCAGTGTCGTCGCCGAAATGGCAATCACGTAGGGTGATAGTAAAAACGTTTCCTTCGAGATCACCCAGTCTAAGCGGATACTTCTCATACTTGAAGTCACCAACTCTTACGCCGTATCTCAGCTTATTGTTGAGGTCAGCCATGCTTCTAACATGGTGTCTGAAAGCACTAACACGCTGTGCGGTGGCCGCTCGACGGTCTTTGGTGCCTGCGTAGGCGAAATCTTTGGTTTTAGTTCTTAGCAATTTAGACAGCAAGTTGACAGATTCCATGGTGTCCTTATTCTCTTTGTAAAGTGTGAAGTGAAGGTATTCACCCCCAAGTTCTTGCCATCCGACTTTTCCCTTGGGTTTGGGCTGACCATTTGATTGACCACGGAAATCCCCTCGGCCAGAATTTTGTTGTCCTCTCCCACGTTGGTTTTGTCCTCTGTCGCGTTGTTGTTGCGGAGCAGCTGCGAATATATTGATAGAATTATCATCCAAAGCTTCAGTCTCCAAACGCGACTCAAAACGCGAACGCACAAATCCATGAATACGTCCACGACGGGGTCTGTCATCAATCGGCTCGGATTGAAGAGAGCCAAATGAACCAGGTTTAGCATTGGGTTTCTGTTGGATTTTTCTGTCGAGCTCAATGATCTGGAGAGCTAGAGTATTACCAAAATATTCAAAAAGAAGTTCCATATCGTTAGATCGAATTTCTTTGATTTGAACGGCATTTGGCTCCGCAGATGGCTGTGCAGGAACATCAACATTGGGTTCAATAGCTGAAGTGGAGGTGTGGACATTGGTAATATCCGCAAGAGGTGCAGCTTCAGCTATAAAAGAATCCGTACCAATAGCTTGCTGTGATCCACTCTGTCCTGCAGCTTCTGCTACTGGCTGATTATCGTCAACAATGTCTGTTGAAACGGCATTGACATTTGCTGCATTCTGTTCACAATCATCAGTTTTTTGTCCTGCTAGGAGAAGGAGAGCAAGAATCTAGATTTCTTGTTGGCTGATAACGTACTCTGTTCTGATGAATTTGAGGGACTTTAATATCCTTAAGGTGAACAACTTCTCCTCCTAGGGAAATTTCGTTGACCAGGAAATCTGTGTATCTAATCACCAAAATTAGCCGTAGTTCATGAATGAAATAAGTTACGATTAACGTGCTGCTGCAGAAACATATCTGCAACAATTACAGATTGCATCAACTGAAATTGACAATAAAACACATCGCATCATATTGGTAAAAGGACAAGACAAACATACCTTTGCTTCAATATACCTTGGAACCCGGGATTTTTCTTGTTGACATAGTGAAGAATTCCAGATCTAACTTCTTGAGCATGCTCAGGTCGGGAAGATAATGGAACTTCAGAAACCAAACTTTGGCTTGGCTGATCGATTTCCATTTTGTCACTTGGATTGGCGTCTATACTTGAATCGATTGTTGCGTCTGGTTGAGAAGGAGGATATGCAAGAGAAATTGAAGTGGAAGAAGAGGTTGAGGTTGGGTTGGAAAAGTCCAGCTTCTGCCTCTTTCGAGGTGACGAACCTTGTTCGTTATTTTCTAAGCTAGCCATATTTGTGCATGGAATTCACTTCCAACACCAGAAAACCTTGAATTGGAAAGAATTTCAATTTTTGATTGGGAAGGTTTCGACGGGAAGGTGCGAGTGAAGTCTGAAATGAGATTTTTCTCCAATTAAATTTATATCATCACGTGATCATCAATCACACTAACTACGGCAACCAAAGATCTTGAAGTCCTTATATCCATATTCGTTCATCACATTCATCATATTCATCATATTATATCACAATTCATTCCAAGAATTAATAACGCGCTTTTTTCTTTTCCTTTTCCCCTTCTTCAAATGAATTAGCATCATCCATTCCATTCAGGTGGTATTTATCCCAATTTCGCCTCGTTTCTACACACCTTATCCTCAAACTATCAATTCCATGTTGTATCCCTTGGGGGTGATGCCGGATATGGTTCAAAGGAAAGTGGAAGCGGAAATGCATTTTCGAGTCTGTGGGTCCTATCATCGAGCAATTTGTATGCAGGCTGATCATAAGCTTTCAATTTCGAGATGAAAACTATTCGAGCCGTTTCCTTTTTACCTTCCGAAGACCTGTGTTCTTTGTAAGCAGCTTCACCCTCGCGCGTCCTTATCTCATTCTCAATCATCCTGTTATAGATGACGAAGTTGTCCATCTGCCACGGGGTTGGAACTACGTCTAATTCTTCCATCGTGTTTTGTCCTGCAAGTTCTACAAGGGTTATGGTGTTACGATAAATCTCAGGTCCAGATGAGAGCTTCAAGAGAACTTGGCCCCAGCTTTCGACCTTGTAGCTACATAGAGTCAGCATATATAGAGAGCGAAAGGATACTGATGAAATGTACTTACAGGCCATCATATCGTACCCCAAGCCTGGGTGCCCTTTCACTCTTCAGCTTGTGACCTCGCAGAAGTCTGACCACAGACCCAACACAAATAAGTCTAACAGCATGGTATGCGCAAACTCTTGATTCGATGATGTGTATCCACTCTCTCCTTCCGATTCCTTTAATTTCAAACCCGGATAGCATTGAAAATGCAACAGGTTTCCGGCTCACTCCCCAAATGAATCCATCCTTTGCGTCAGACACAATCCCGTCACGAACGGCGCAATGTGTGTTTAGAAACCAGCTGTTCATTTCCTAATAAATACCGGCTCTGTGAAGGGTGGGGAAAACTTACGCTCCTGGCTCGAAATTCTCATTTGCTTCCTTCTCTGAAAAGGTTTCGACTCTTCTTATTTTCCACATAGGGCCATCTGCTTTCGATATCTCACCAGTTGTTTGTAAGTCTAAATCCCGAAGGCAGCCAGCCTTCTTCATGAACTTCAATCGCTCTTCATCCATGGCATGATATCTTTCTCCGAAAGTTTCAATCCATTGCTCGCGAAGCTTTTGTACTTTCCTCATAATATGTCTGAATGAAGGCGCTTGGCTGAGGAAATTGTTCCTTACATGTTGTAAGATCTCCTCTACTATTTTATCCAACCGAGCATGGACAATAACTTCAAATTCTAGAGATTTTCCTTCGTGTATCAGGTCGTCAATCAGGCTTTCTAATGTGTGTATCTCATTGATTGGAACGACGGGTTTCCTCAACTCTTGGCGTATGAAATCCGACTTTTCAAGACGATAGTCGTCTCCATCTTCATCTGGAAGCTTCGATAACTCTGATATTCTCGAGACTTCGGATAAGACAGATTGGCCGGATGTTTCGGAAAATGCCGGCGACAATGGCAACGGATTCAAAGGAGAGGTCACTAATTGATGACGCGGGGCTGTCGCAGTATCAGCTCAATATCTCGCCCAAAAGCAAAGACACAGGAGTAGGTTTTCTCTTACACGAGGGAAGTGCAAGTCTTAATGGGTGTTGTTTCGGTAAAAGCTTTTTCTCTGAAGGTAGTTGAATAGAGCCAAAACGTTGGTCATCTCTATCCCTAGTACCATCAAATCCATTGGAAGGCAGGGTCGGCGTTAAAAATTTGGATTCTTCGGTATCGACTTCCGGTATATCATCCATACATATCGGTATCGAGATCAAGGGGGAAATTATGCAATCAGAGATGATTTCACTCATCTTGATTGGATTGTTCCCACACTCCTTGAAAGACATATGAAAAACTCTACAGTACTGACAAACAGCAACCGAATGCAGCCGGGAGTTCTTCATGCAGACGAGTGTTTCGATGTAACTTCCATGATCACAACTTTCCGGAAACGGCGAATAGATGGTCTGTGGGTCCATGATCGGCTGGTAGGTCCGGAGGGAGGCTACTTCCTCGTGAGGATTTAGTTAGCGCGATTCGTATTTCACGTCTAGTAATAAGCCAGTTAGATATGAAGCTGCAGTAAAAGTTTCTCCAAATACAATCGTATTTTCACGTTCTCTTCTGAGGCTGATGAGCCATTGTATGGATGTATGCATTTCCAAAACTCGTTGACTAATTATTGCTTCTTTGCGTTGGAAGAAACAAGTGTTGATGTCGACTTTAATTTGAAGTATATGTAAGCCTTTTTCCTTTCCGCCTTGGATGATAAAATTGTTGAGTAGACAAAGTATCTCTAGGTTCAATGCAAGATCGTAATTCTTCCTCAGTTTATCTTCATGGATATTCTTCTTATATACGTTAGATACAAAAAGGCGCCTTTCAAAAGGTGAAACCCCATTTGGCAAGAAGGATATATCTACCACATTCCAATTCTAACCTAGCAATTAGTTGCATGATAATATTAATGACGAAATGCGTGATGTAATAACGGGTATATCCGTGACTTTTGTCAATAGATAGGCAGATTCACATGGTTTCTACTGTTGGATGCTTGAACTTCTCTAAAATGTCAAGATTATCTGTTGTGTTTCTTTGTTGTCGGCGTAGAACAATCACTAGCTCTATTTTTACGAGAAGGGGCGAGGAAAATGAAGTCCATTAAAAAATAGAGATAGACTATCATCAAAGTTTTCTGGTAACTTTTGTCTGTGTTAGATGTTCATTTGGCCGAGCAATACATCAAACATCAATCAACTCAAGTCTACAACTCATTCGGATCAAACCCCATATTTCTCAGAAGGATGCAATAGATCCAACGTTCCCGAAAGACAAAGCAATGAACCTACTAAATTATTCAACACTTACAACAGTCGCGATGTCATTTAATATTTCTTTCCCCCTTCACTCAAAAACCGCTTACGGAGAGGATTCTTCTAAACTTTCATAGTGCATGTACTTAACGCCACGATGATTTGTTAGGCCGATATGGCGGGGAGACTTGCGTATGGGTCGGCAAGTTCCTCCATAGCATTTAGCAAGTTCTTCGACAACGGCATGGTAAATTCCCCATGCCAAATATTGGGAAATTCCGTGTTGATCAGTATATCCAATGGGATGCCATCTGAATGCCCAAGAGGAGCTTGGTCCGGCCCCGAAGACTTGTTTCTGTTCTGTGTTTTTTGATTTCGACTGTTCTGGCTATGTGTTTGAAATTATATGTGAAGGCATTTCGGACAGTCCTCCGTACTTGCAACGACCAATAGTAATAGAATGTACCATCTATCACTCTTACTGATATTAAATTCAGTTCCATTATTCCTTATGATTGTCTCCGGTTCGACTACAATGAATCATGCGTACATCTTCATTATTTCATGATAAATCTCTTTTGAATCGGGAAACCGTGACTTACACCGTTATTTAGATCTATGATAAGAGGCAATAACTGCTACAAACACCTCATTATACCGGGCTAAGTCGGCCCTGCTAAAAAGGAATTTGACTTCTTTGGATGTGCAGTATTCCATTTCTTTACCCACCGCAAATTGTTTTGCAATAGCGAATTATCATATTATTTTTGGCACATAAATGATGTGACGAGCGCTTCGGGTTGAAACATTTCGGACTTTGAGTTTGAGGCTGCACCACCACCTGGAGAGAGGAGATTTCTGCGAGTCTATTTGATTGATTCTCTTATCGATGCGTCTGCTCTTGGTCAGCCGGAGTTTGCAGTGCAAGATTTTGAACCTGAGCGGACATTTAAATATGTCTGTGATGACAAGGCTGAGATATATTGTTGGTGTAAATACTGCATTGGCTTTGAAGGCTACTTACTCATTGCTTGTCATGTATGTTTTTATATTGAAGCATGGTTTTTGAGGTTCTCGGAGCATTCAATGACAGGCAAATAAATTACATCGCAGTCCTACCATGTTTTCCGTGCAGGAATCGATGACTTTTCCTGTTGAGATTTCTAACAACATTTTCATTGAGCGTTCACTTGTGTTTCCATTCTACTTCGCGTGTGGGTGTGACAAGGTTAGTGTATTCTAGGGTTTGTAGACTTGGGTTCCCGCGGTAGATTCATAAAGCTGAATAGTGAAGGACTTTCTTAGGGGTAGATGTGAGTTCTTTAATTCCGCTTGTTGTATCGATGGATGGCGAGAAGCTGCAGTAGAAGATAATGCTTTGAGTTGGGTCTGATGGTGCATTCTTTCGAGGGGAATGTTTTGAAACGGGCGAAACTAGAAGGCGTACGATTTCTAGGCTTTTCACGGCACCAAAAAGCCAAGTTTAGGCTTGGAAGGCTTGATGTGAGTTGCTAGATGACGAGCAACATTTTCCCCCCACCCCCCAGAAAAATCGCGTTGTCTCGCGTAGATGACCTGAAAAGTCTGGCGTGTCTCTGAAATGACTGATAATCAGAAGGACACGTGCTGCTCCGATGCCAGATTACACAGCAGCGGCAGCGACAGGACGAGATATCCGGCTGTATCGTAAGATGAGTTAAGGCATGCCACTGACCCATCAAGTGAGATTTGGGACTGCCTTGGGATTTTTGGTATCTTCCGTATCGAATCAAAAATGGGTTTCCAGAATACACGAGGTGAGATCTTCGTGGTAAATGATGCGTCAGTTCAGCATGAGGTTAAAGGTAGGCTTGGGCTATTTATGCTTGGGGTGTTGGTTGTGTTGAGGCCCTAAGGATATCATGGATCAGCCTTTCGCCATTTTCCCCCTTGATCCATGTGTTGAGCTGCGGGCCAGCTTTGAGATAAACACATTGCAAAATGGGCAATGGATGGGAAAGCAGGGAAGGTCGAATATTATTTATTTCTGGATATCAATATTGGTAGCTGGCGAGGATGAATGAATGTTACGATCGCGGCGTCAGAGTATTGTCGTTCTTCTAGTAAGATTACTACGCCGCAATGCTGTTTACCAAAAAAGAGCAATACTAAATATATATATATATATATATATAGCTCTGCAAATTATAGTAGTAAAAGATATCATTATCATATCTAATAATTAAATGTGTTATATTTCGATCTCTGCTCTGATTGGCTGTGAAAATGCCGAGGTTAAAGTTTATATAATCTTACCTCCCCGAATGAGGAGGGGTCACAACCGAGCAAATGGAGATCTTTGATCTCAGTGAAACCATTTGAAATACATTTTTATACAGCAACATAATCATTCAATATACGAGACATCATCACCATGCCGCAAATCGATTTAATAGCAATTGTATATCCTAAGGAAGGAAAAGCAGATAGAGTGAGCACCGAGTTCCACCCCGCACACTTCTGTTTCCTCGCAATCGTTAACCCCTATCCTCACTAGGTTGCGGAACTCCTCAATGAAGTCTCTCACCATGTGAAAGCAAACGAGCCCGGGACATTGAAGTATGAAATTAACAAGGAAGTTAATAAGAAATCTGGTGCTGAGGAAATCATTATAGTGGAGAGGTGAGCATGACATACATTGCCTGGGCCATCAATACATGAATCATGAGACTAATCAATGAATTACTAGCTATAAAGATAAGGCTGCGATTAGAGCGCATGGAGCTTCAGAGAAATTCAAGGCTTTTGCGGAGACGTTAAAGGATGAGGACCTGATTGCTAAGCCCAGCGAATTAAAGTTTTTGAAGAATGTTGGGGGGTTCTCTTCGAGGTTGTGAAGATGAAGGGGATGAATCGTAGCAGATCTGTAATCTATGAAGAATTCGGGGAGTAGGTGAGGGGAGTGTCACGGATAGATTTACAGGCTTGACTGCTGCAGTCAGTCGATGTTATAGATGTTGAGTATTGGCACGTGACATAGCAGCGACGTGAAGGTTATCGACTTTTGACGAAGTGAAGAGGTAGATGGGAATGGAAAGGGGGAAAGCAGATGACTTCTATACACTCAGCCCATCCATCAAGAATTGCCCATCATGATGCATTTGTTCGTTCTAGTTTACTTTCCAAGGAGAAATGAAGCGCCGTGCCAATTAGTTTCAGTCTGACCCAGTCGCGACTTCCCTTTTCAATTCATTACCACATTCATGGCTATGGATAACCGGGCACTCGTCATATTGTAAATCCAGACTTCTCTCTTGTCTTTTTCTCTCTTCATATCATCCTCAATTGACTTCTCTTTCAATCGATCCAGCAAAATTCGGCAATCATAATGGAGCATGAATGTGAGCAACAACACTTCGGTCCACTGGTTTTCACTTCCCACACAGGAAGAGTCTTCAAGGTGGACATTGATGAAATCTCGCCATTATCGCCAAAGCACGGCAGATCCAACAGCATAGTGTCAATCGCCGAGCTGAGGGCTTCATCTCCATCCCCTTCGGCCCTTTCTGGCCTAGGAGGATTTGATGGCAATGGATCCGAAAGTCCACAACGTCCAAAGTATGTTCTCAATCTGAACAATCAATTAAGAATTCTTATGGCAGGATCAAAACTTAGTACACCGGTTCAAATGCACACCAAGGCAAACGGAAGGCGTATCTGGACAATACTTTGCTAACAAACTTCTAGAATTGAACTTTCGCACCATAGAAATCGTTCCTCATGCGGAGGGTCTCCTCTTGTTTCCATCACAACTCCTAGGCAATTGAATGAGGAAACGTCAAAGCTAGGCATAAAATCATCATACTCTCGCAGAAAGCAACCACAAAATTCCTTGTGTGATGACTTCGAGGAAAATGAAGGGTTCGATGTCTGCAGGGCTTATATGGTTTATAATGAATATGGCGAGCTGGTCGATGCTCACAGCCATCTTCAAACCCGAAATACCCAGGATTTGTCCGTAAATGAGATATTGAGATTGATTAGAAAGGCATATCACCATGATGTTAGTTCTTCTTGTCATCCTTGACTGTTGCGAGACTTGCACTAGGCATTATTGGAAGTGGCTTGGCAATTTTATGCTGACTTCATACTAAAAGTTTCGAGCGAGAATGAACGATATCGAACAGATCAAGGGCCAAAGCTCATTGAGCTCAGAAAAGGGCAATTTAACATGCGAGGAAAAGTTTTCATCTTGGGAGTACAACCCGATCGTATCTGTAAAGACTACACCTGTCAGCGGAGAACTAAAGACTGTTCCTGTATATCAAGGACCACCTCGTGTGTTGGAGGTATGCATCACCTGCCATCTATTGGCTCCGTGTTAATACGTTTAGATTGGTTGTAGTGACGGCAGTTGGTGTTTCAAAGTCAAGGAGGATCAGCCCGATTGGATTGTGGAGGGAGTTGATGAGACAGATCACTGGTCCTGTGTGCAAAGGGACATTCAATTAAAGTATAACGATGTTCTGTCTTTAGAATCGATGTCGGGATTCAACATGCTAATCAACAACAGAGATTTTATCATCCCAACTCCGGAGATGGATGTGTCAGATTACTTTAGCCGTGTTAATTCTTCACAAACACAAACCGCTCCAGACTTTAATGTTCGAAACCTCAATTGTCTCCTAGCACATCCAGATCCTATTCCGCACAACCTTTACTCCTTCATCCGTGGAAGAGATGTTTTCGATAGAGTTGAAAGTTACAAGAGTTTTCTAGATGACGTTCGCTTGTGGGTAATTTCCTGCAAGGTATAGAGATTTGCCAGATATGAGTACTAATATTTGATAGAATTCTCCAACCCGGCGGTGTTGTAGAGTTTCTTGAAGTAGACCCTAGGCCAAGGTCCAAATTGGCGGGTCACACTTCCATTAGACGTGAAGATCATCACCAGAGCGAAGCTCAGACTGACTGGACCGATAATATTGCCGATCGACTTAAGAGACCAAATCACGATGGAGAACTTGCAAAGACAGTACCAGGTTGGATGGAAAGAGTCATAGAACGTCATAAGGCAATACTTCGTCCACGAGGTGGAATTCCTGCGATCAAGCTAAAGTCTTGGTTAGAAGGAGCGGGGTGAGCTTATTGATATGTAGCGTGGAGGGCATGCTAATACTATATAGGTTCTGGGATGTTAAAGAGATAGTTCATCGATTACCTGTAGGTGGTACCACAATTCCTGGTCAGCGATTGAAAGACTTTATTCTATACCAGATTGGGCTGGAGAATGATATACCACAGGTACCACTTTCCTAGACACCTTAACACTTCCCTGCTCATTGAAATTCTAGCTTCGGGAGAGATTGCTACCTGTTGAAATTGAAGAGATCGAGAGCGGTAATTACTACCTCACCCTGCACATTGTAACAGCACGCAAGCCACGCAGCCCCCGAGCAGGCGATCTTCTCATGGACGGTACCAGGCAGGAAATGACGGATATGAAATATGATCAGATGGCTCGAAGCAATGAATTGAAGAACCAAGCAGGATGGAAAAGGTTGTCTCGAGAAAGAAATGGCTTTTTACCATGCATACGCTAACCTTTTTGGATAGATTTGAACTAGGTCGCATCTCTGAAATGATGACTTCCTTCGAGGAACATCATCCTGGAAACATTCATTCCCAACTCGTCACCGCTCTCTCACCTGCAAGAGCCTAATAAATCTGGAGCGACGGCAGAGTTTTGATAAAGTATAGAGTATGAATTGACTAGGGTGTATAGATAGCCGATGACTAGAAGATGGACTGTGAGCATTACAAACCGAGCTTTTTGCTTTCATGATATATTACACAAGTTTAGCTGGAGAGTTAAAACAAGAGTGAGTAGGTTAGAGGATGATAGTTTTCAAAATCAAAACAATGTGGCCATACTTATTTGATCCAACACGCCACCTATATATACACTTTGTGAGATTTTGATAATCCAATTGTTACTTGACCATCTACTTAGTTATCTGCTCTGTTCAACGTCCAGATAATCCAAGCACAAAATACCACGTGAACGTGAACTTTAAATATAGGTAGGTAGATAGATTGGTAGGGGTAGGTAGGTAGATAGCTAAGGATATGTAAGTAGTACAATCAGAACAAGAAGCCTTTGATGCGCTACTCATTCGTATTCGCATTTGCATCCCCCTCAGCCGCTCGCTCTAGTTCGCGCTTTCAGTTTTGCTCGCTCGCTCTTAATGCCCTCCAAAAAAAAAGCCCCAAAAAACCATTTCTCCTATACCCCCCCCCAAAAGCCGGTTCGTCGTACCCAATTCGAGAGGAAGAGAAGAGGAACAAAGAAACATGGTGACGCCGATAAATGCAGATGATTGTGAGGTAATGTGGTCGTTGCAAAGGAAAGAAAAACATAGGGGGATAGATGTTTGATGATGAATTTGATAAGTAGTGGTTATAGTTTGGTCTTTTGCGCTTGTCTGGGGGGGGGTTCATGGTTGTGCCGTAATCGTATCGTACCACATCGTGAGGGTTCAATGTCGCTAGACGTAATGTATCATTGAAGGTTGCTTTCGTTTTCCTCTCATCGTCAAGTAGACTAAGTCTACCTTTTATTTGCTATCCCATCCAGTGAATCCAATTGGTTTGTCATGATGATACCGCGTAGAATCGTTCGCTGAGGTGGCTTACCAGCCCCATACAGTGGCCAAGAAGTGTGCCATATTCACACGTTTGCTGCGCATTTCGACCATCCATGGGTGCTCCAACATTCGCCAAGGAGAGGCACGACGAGTGGGATCTTTTTCGAGACTGTGATGATAAAGTTAGCATGATTTGGGTCTCTTGGGGAAAAAAAAGGAATGAACATACCAGCACTCAATGAAGTACTTGAAACTGTCACTCCATTTGATACCGGCATCCGGTTCATCCTTCAGTTTTGGAATAGGTTGTCGAACAATGTATGTTAGAAGATCGATCAATCCAGCTCGAGGCTGCATTTCTGATCCATCTGCTGGAAATGGGAAGCGGTGCTGAGCCACCTCCAGTAGGGTGACACCAGTAGACCAGACGTCGGAAGTGATCGTGTATGATTGACCAGTAATACGTTCAGGCGCCATATAGTAAGAGGTTCCGATAAAGGTGTTTGCGTCGCCCTTGGTACCAAACTCACCACTTACGCCGAAATCACATAGCTTTACCTGCCCATCGCGACAAAGGAGAATATTGGAAGGTTTGATATCTCGGTGAATAATCTTCTTTCCATGGAGGTAGGTCAGGCCGTTCAGGACACCTTCGGCAACCTTTCCGAGGACCTTCTCACCGGTACGGCCACCAAGCTTCTTTACTTCACGATATATTGAGTCGAGAGAACCACCTTCACAAAATTCCATGGCAATGGAAATGGTAGCCGTTGACGGTTCGACAAAAGCTCCATAGTAGCGACAGATGTGCTCGTTATCACAGCCTTTGTTGAAACCTAACTCACGGACGATCTGTTTTTTCACATCGGGATCGGGATTTGTGGTAATGATCTAAGAGCGTCAGTCAGCAGCGTGGAAGATATTGCGAGGCATAAAAAATTACCTTCAGAGCAAAGACAGTCTTTCCACCCTTCAGCATACACCGAGTTACGGCACCTCCTGCTCCCTCTCCTAAACTCCCAAGCTCCTCGATCCTCTTCTCCATACTTGCTATCCGCCATCCATCATCATCTAAATCTTCAACATCTAGTGTTCTTCCTTTTTCCAAACTCAGTTTATCGAATGCCTCCAGACCATTTATGCTACCATCCCTTTCCATCCCAACACCCCCGTCGCTCCTTTCCGAGTATAATGACCCCACGGCTGATGAGGGATCTGGTGTTCCTTGCGGCTTGCTCAATCCATATTGCGATGCTAATGAGAAGGCAGAATATTGTGAGCCTGCAGATGTTGGACCACTTCCCTTCCCATCCATTGGACCAAAGCTCCCTGATCTCGAGTGTGCGGCACTACTTTCACTTCCTCCACTTGCAGATTGCCCTGGAGCAACTGCACCCCTTCCGGATTGTTCATATGGTGTAGCATTACTTCCCATGGGTGTAGCTAATTGTAATCGAGGTAGTGAAGGTCGTGCAGGCATGGAGCCCGGCATTTGTAATTTAAGGCCTTTTGTTGCAGGAGCATTGACCGGCTTAATGTTTAGAGAAGGTGGTATAGCCAAACCCAGCCTTGGTGTCCTTGCGCCGCCATTTTGTCGACTACCGGGAATGGGAGGACGTAATAATGGTGCTGGAGAAGACATGTTGGGTAACGAGTTGAGGGAGAGATTACTTGAGGACTTTGAATCAGCAGAGTTATCTTCGTACTGTCTACTCATATTACACTTAGAATAGTCGAAGGATGGTGGTGTACAGATGAAGCGGGATATGGCAGGATTTGAACTCGTTGCCGTCTTCCTAAGTTCCGAGTCTCGGGTTTCACCGTTGCCGGTGTATTTTATGTATTGACCTTGATCTGGCGTCGGCGTGCAGTCCACCGCTGCAAGAGACCGTTGCAGCAAACGAGGGAGAGGCTATTATATGCTTAAGATGGGTCGGAGGTCCGTTTTGTGATTGATGCTGATTTCTCGAACGGTTTAGATTAGGGAAGAAAGATCTGTTGGGTATGCCAAAGGATTTTGGTGATAAATCTTGTAAGGTTGGTAAAGCAAATTGTTGGACTTTCGGATTGAGGATTTGGTTGGTGTTTGTGATAAATCTGGGTATTTAATAAAGCGAGACTCGTTTCCGTTTCAAAGCTTATCGGCAGGAAGTGTGGGTCGATAAAATAAATTGAGGGTATTTAGTTGGGAGGGGAGGGAGAGGAGAGGAGAGGAGAGGAGAGGAGAGGAGAGGAGAAATCTGTGAAAAGAGGGGAAAGATAATTTGATTTTTAATGCTAACAATATTATTTTTGGAAATGACTTGAGAAGAATATATTTTGAATTGAATGATTTATTGGGTTAGTGAGTTAGTGAATGAATTAAAATTATGAGTTGTGATTATGGAGAAGATTCTCTCGTGGTGAAGAATGAATGTTTATAGATTCGATTCCTTCAACTTGAAACTCAAAGGGATTGGATGGAAAAGTCCGGCTAAGCCTACTTAAACCTTATACTATGTACAGGTAAGTTGTAACCCTACAGTCAAAGCTGCAAGGGAGTGAAATTTGGGGTCGATGCGGATGCGCCGTACGACCAGATCATTAGCTAGAATGAAAATGGGGCCGGGGCAATAGAGTTTATGTGTAATCCATGTAAAGACAATTGCATCTTTTTTGAGAAGGCTTGTATGGACTGGACAAATATAGCAAAGTTGATTCTTTATACTATAATTGGTAAAGGGAGAGTAGATGGAATTGGGAAGTAAGAAAGTGTTGAAGGTAGAGTGAAGATGAAGGGGTTTACACGAGGGTGAGTAGTAGCGAGAGAGCTAAAGCTAGAGAGAGGGTTAGAGAGAGGGTTAGAGAAAGGGTTAGAGAGAGAGTGAGAGTGAGAGAGAGAGTGAGACCGAGAGTAATTGAGTAGATACAACCTATACTAGAGCGAGCGTTCACTCAACTCCACAAACTACCTAATCAACCGGCAACCACCCGATGGGTTCTATTTTAAAAAGAGACTCGGAATATCTACCGTATCTATTCATTCTCTGCCTCGGTCACGCACCCATACTACTGCACAATGTAATTAGTTAGGATAGAATGCAACATGAATCTTTTTACAGTACCCAAAGGATTGGCTATCGATCAAAACGGGGATGAACTTAGATTCGAGTAGTTCAAGGGACTGATCGATTTTTCGTTTGACGGCTCAACGGGTAGCAAACCTAGCGTGCAGCGCCAGGACTAATTATACATTTCTATGGAAACAGCACAAGTTACAACAGCATTTGGCCAACTCTTCCCTTCCCTCGAAGCATGGAAAAAAGCAGATCGTATATTCGGTAAATGATATTGAAGAGCTTGTCATCTTCGCCGTCGCCGGCGTCTTCTCTTTTTCAGCAAAGGTGCTTGCTTACTTCTAAGGGCTTCGGTGTTTCATGGCGAATGGGACAATTGATATTCAGCCATACATCTTCTTTCTCGTCGTGATAATACCCCCCTCGCAGCCGAATTCTACTCGGTATACGCCGTGGAATCCCATAAGTGGTGAAGGCTATGAGGGGGCGTAAGAATAGAGCACAGGAATTAAGGTATGAGTGAGGAGAGGTAAGATGAGGGTGGTCAGAAGAATGCAGTCAGACAGGCCGAGTCGGATTCCCGAAAGTATCTCTTTCATGTTGAATCAATGTCCAGTGTGCTCAGGATCGGATATATGCAATGAAAGAGCCGCTTCGTATGTCAACTCTATACGTATACACAGTATGCTATATGGATCAATCGTGGGTAATAGTTCTCCGAATAATTAGTTGTACATGATGAATTCCTGGACAGTTCCAAGTAGTATGAAATGTCACCTTGATTAATTCATAGGCTGCTGACGTTCTACTACCTATAGTTGCCTTATAGTAAGCCGCCCAAGCTGCCGGTTCCTGAAATCCCCCTTCCCCATCTCGGCAGCCTCTATTCACCGAGAATCATACTTGGTAGCCGGGCCAAGAGAGAGAAGGTAACCAAAGTGTAATCCGAGGAGAGAGATATTGATTTCTTGTTTCTTTCTTGTCCTTTAGTTCATTAAAACATTTCTTCAAAAGAATAACTTAAATAGATACACACATAAGCTCTCCTTGTATGATATTAAATTTCGCACGCATGATTTCTATTCTATTTCCATGCGATATAAAATTTAGAGCTGCTAAGTGGTAAGACCTTGAACCCTTGTAAAAATCAAACCTGATACTCCTATTGGTTGGATTATCCGTTTCACTTCTTACCCCAGAAAAAAAGCGATGAGCTAGACTAAGCTTTTTTTTATTATCTAAGCGCGCGCGAAATGTGCATAACAATCGTACAGTCAGCAAATGGTATTCAGCGAGGCCATGAAGTAAGGTAAGGGAAGAAAAAAAAATTAATTTCCTACCAAATTTTCAAAATCACATACAACGAGCTGGACCACCAAAAATGCCTTCCAAAAAATTCATACAAGGGTCTGAGACTGCTGAGCAAGTTTCAATTGAGGCGCCCGGTTCATCCCCAAAACCACAATCAAATTACAATTCCTCATCCGATGACGAACAAGATGTCCAGGATGATATTTCGCAATCCGATTCAGATTCATTAGACAGTCAGGCTTCGCGGAAACGGCGAAAGACATCCCAAGTGCCAGAACATGAAAATATTCCCTTGATTGCTACTACTTCGGTTCCCTCCCGAGTAAGAGCAAAATCGCAAAACAATTCCATCGAACCCAAAAATTTCAGCAATGGCGCGATTTTGGCTCCTACGGATGCGCAAACAACATTCACTGCCTTGGATGTGAAGCCGTGGCTGGTGGCGTCATTGGGGGCTATGGCTATCAAGCGGCCTACGGGCATTCAAAAGGGTTGCATACCGGAGATATTGAAGGGGAGAGATTGTATAGGAGGAAGTCGCACGGGTTCTGGAAAGACGGTGGCATTTGCAGTTCCAATTCTACAAAAATGGGCTGAAGATCCTTTCGGGATCTTTGCTTTAGTGCTTACTCCCACGAGGTAGGACCTCGCCGTAATGACTATGGGATATCATCTGGCTGACATCACTTTCTCAGGGAATTGGCATTACAAATTTACGAGCAATTCAAAGCAATCTCATCCCCTCAATCTCTCAAGGCTGTTTTGATAACGGGAGGTTCTGACATGCGACCTCAAGCAACGGCCCTTGCACAACGACCACATGTTGTTATAGCAACCCCTGGCAGATTGGCAGATCATATTCGAACTTCGGGCGAAGATACAGTTTGTGCTTTGCGTCGGGTGCGCATGGTGGTTCTTGATGAAGCGGATCGATTACTTGCATCTGGTAGTGTAGGAAGTATGCTTCCAGATGTTGAAGAATGTCTTTCCATCCTCCCACCTCCCAGTGAACGCCAGACCCTATTATTCACAGCTACAGTGACTCCAGAAGTACGAGCTTTAAAGGACATGCCTCGCACACCAGGAAAGCCCCCCGTTTTTGTCTGCGAAGTGGATACACAGGCTTTGGCAATCCCTTCTTCCCTTAATCAAATGCATCTTCAGGTACCTGTGACACATCGAGAGCACTATCTGCACATGTTTCTGCTTACTGAAAAGAATCTACCAAAATCTATCGTGATTTTCTGCAATCGAACCGCTACCGCCGACTACCTTACCCATCTATTGCGACTTCTCGAGCATCGAGTTACGGCTCTTCATTCTAAGCTTCCACAGCGACAAAGAGTTGATAATTTAGGTCGATTCCGTGCCTCTGCCGCCAGGATTTTAGTTGCGACTGATGTGGCTGCTCGTGGTCTCGATATTCCAGAGGTCGGTCTAGTAATCAATTATGATGTTCCTAGAGATCCAGATGACTATATTCACCGAGTTGGTCGTACAGCTAGAGCTGGCAGGAAAGGAGAGGCTGTTACATTCGTAGGTCAAAGAGATGTACAATTGATTCTAGCCATCGAGAAGAGGGTTGGAAGACAAATGGAAGCGTGGGCAGAAGACGGCGTAAATCTGGAAACGAGAGTGATTAGGGAATCATTGAAGTTGGTAGGAGAAAAGAAACGTGAAGCTATGCTAGAAATTGAGGAAGGAAGAGAAGTTGGCGGGAAACGAAAGAGAGGTATGAAAAAGTTGAGTTGAGTAGAAAAGAGTAATGATACCCAAATATGAAGCTTTTCTATTTACGTAGTACGAGTAGATTAAGATACAATCGATTGTCGAATCCTATTCCATTGGCCAATGACTTGTTGTGATGTGTCGACCTCTTCGGATTTCAGCTGAGATCGGTGTGACTTGCTGTATCCCCAAGGATGCCGAATACCAAAATAAAATTCCATTGCCTCACTAGTATAATGGGTATATAGTGAGTGGGTAGGATCATAGAATTCTTTGAATTTCGAATAACGTCCTTTTGTATCATTTTGGGATTAATCACATTTTCATATAGAGATCTTTTATGTAGAGAGAGATCTTTTATGCGGGGATATTTCATGCGGGGGAGATATTTCATGGACCGCTTTTGGAACCCATTTTACCATTCTGGGAAATCACGGCAGGAGCGACGCGGTGTGGCGTTACACTTGTGAGCTGTGAGGTTGTGAATGCGGGGAAGGTCGGAGGAGAGCTGTGGCATCAATCACCCTTCCCGGGTTTCTTGGATAAATTCTATTTCATTGCTTTTCATTCCTTTTCAGCTCTTCGATTTTTTCAAGAGCTTGTTGATCTTCTTCATTGACCTTCTCCCCGTCGACACATTTGCCTAGCACCAACAATTTGCCAACAGAAAGAAAGCTCAATCCTAAAAATGTCTTCTTCGACTCTTTCACAAAATAAATTGATCAATACGTTATCCGTGGGAGAGAAATTAGATGTTGTTCTTGTGTGTGCGAGTGTCTGTATGCAACCCCGTCATCATTGTCTTTTATAACTTCCTTCTCCTTGTTCCAAATGTATCTATTGTTTTGGCTTGAATGAGAGATTGGGACTAACTAGAAAAACGAAAACAGTAGGGAATACGTTCCTGAGTCTTCTGACTGGTATATGGCGCACAAGAAATGCGAAGAGGGGAAGTTATATGAGATATGTTCTTCATACGGCCGTGAGGACTACGTTTAGGAGGATGAGTCCGAGACAAGTCTTGTGAGTCGTTGTTTTGCTTCTTTCGACTTGGCTCGATGGTAATGGGATGTTCTGGGCTCGAGCGAAAAGCATTTGATGTCTCGTTGTTCAACTATCTTCTATTTATTTAGCTAATAGACAGCGGGGTGAGGAACTTATGATCACGTGCTAATAAGAAACAGATACATGAGTCCAAACACAGATCATGTATACGAAACCGTTTGCAAGCAGCGGGGTGTTAAACCTATGAGTGAGACTTTAGAAGATGGAACACAGGCCCATTGGATAGGCAAAAAAGATGCCAAGAAAATACTTCTTAACTTTCATGGTGTGTCCAAGGCTCTTTCGCTGTGCCAAATACAACACTCGAAGCTAATCTTGGCCATTAGGAGGTGGATTTGTACTTCCTGCAGGTCCCGAAATGTTTGAGTATGTCTTTCGGGTTGTGGATGGTGCGGAGAAAGAAGGGAAGAGTTTGGCGGCGTTGTTCCTGTCTTATGGTATATTCTTCTCCTTTCTTTCTAGATATCGGTCAGTGTTTGCGTACTAATGCTGAAAATGCACATAGATCTTTCTCCAAGTGCGCCCTATCCTCGACAATTGCAACAAGCTGCAGCCTTGCTGAATCATGTTATTCATACTTTGAAGTAAGCTTAACTCTGCACATTTTCAATTGATTTCATGTTCATAACTCCAGAAGCTGACCATATACCTCCAACCTCACAGCTATCCCCCATCCTCCATAATTCTGGCCGGTGATTCTGCAGGCGCGAATCTCGTCCTTGCCCTTCTGTCTCACATCATGCATGGTCATCCTAACGAAAGCATACCTCGGGTTCGTCTCGCAGAACCATTTGATGGAGCTATGTTACTAGCACCGTGGATTACATTCGCCACGAGCTGTAAATCATACGAAGCGAATAAATATAAAGATCTACTTCATCCATCTGCTCTCAAAATCGTAGGTCTATTTTTAACTTTTCCATTTCGCTATCCCCCCTTATCTTTATGATCAACCACTTCCCCACTTGATCCAACATGTTCTATCCAATCTGACACGAACCCTTGAAATATTAGTGGTCCAGCGCATATCAATCTACCTTTCCATCAGATAATTACATCGAACCGCTCTACGCGTCTTCATCATGGTGGACACGTCTCCCCACTGTTGTGTCCTCCATGCTAGTTATAGCCGGCGAACACGAAGTCTTCGTTGATGATGTGAAAACTTTTGCGAAGAAGTTGCAGGAAGTAGAGACGGAGACGTGGGGTAGAGAGTTGAAATTTGTGGTGGTGGAGAATGAGTATCATGATCAGCCAAATTTTGCGTTTGGCGAGGATACCTTGAGCAAAGAGCGGAGTCAGGGATGGGAAATCGGGAGGTGGGTTTGGGGAAGATGTTAGGTGTTAGGTGCTGGGATAATGTCGTGTATGTGGTTATGGTTTTCTAGGGAATTGGCATTCTGATGTGTTTTGGTATCCTTTGTCTTGGTTTCGTTTGTCATCATAGTAAAATTGAGAAATATTCAGTAATTATTTATATGTGTTTCCTTGGCGAAATTACTAGGAGTATCGATAATTCTCCCTAGGTATCAATCAAAACCATTTCGTCCCGAATTGATTTATTTACAGAATAGCACATCTACTATGGTTTCTTCTGTGATTTGACGAGAAGGGGGGTGGGGGGAGGGGAAATAGTGGTGAGTGGAGGATTTGGACGTAAGTTTTGATGAATAAAACGAAGGAGAAGTTGATGGCTCTCACGTTTAGATCGGTAACAGCATAGATTGGGTACCTGAAGTCCTTGATGGAGACAAAATGGTTTATGGCTCCTTTGTGGTATTCTGCAGAAAACAGACTGCAGAAAACAGAGAAGGAGAGACATCAATAGGAATTTCCAAGCTCGGTTGATGATGATGATGATGATGATTTTAAACTTTAGATTAAAACTAAGAAAATGAACCTTCTCACGTCTTCCTCGCCATGATAAAATAGTGCATCTCGTCATCCGTAGCTACGCCTGGAGATGGGCGTGGTACGAATAAATTACTCTTCGTATGAATGATCTCAAACCCGGCCGTCTCAATCACACTTCTCCAACCCTGCTTGGTGAAAGCTGTCATGGAAGAACATCTGGACCCCATGAACATCATTTCAACATTTGTGGCGCACAATCCATCCGCGTCATACATCGAAGGTGTTGTTTCAAAGTCTTCGGCGCAGATCGTACCGATACATAAAAGTCCATTTGGCTTCAACCAATTGAACATCTTCGAGGCCATTGTAATCATCTCTGCGCGCGACAAGCAAAAGAGGGAGAAGATGGTGAAAATGACATCGATGTCAGCCGTGTTGTTTCGAAATCGAGGAGTATATTCCAACATGTTTGCTTGCTCGAATGAGCCTGTGGGAACACGCTTGATGGATAAATCGACCATAGCGCTGGATAGGTCAAAACCATGAACATTGTGACCATGGGCTGCCATGGTGTATGAGACAGGCTTTCCAGTCCCGCAACCGACGTCAAGAACTTTGGCATTTTTGGGTAGTTCTAGGAGCGCCTGTTGAATAAATTCCTCGAGACCGACGTCGTGGGAGAAGGCATTCTCATAGACTTTTGCCAGATGGTCATAGTACTCAACAGAAGGGAATTCTGCTTCTTCTGACTTTAGTAGACGTGAAGGAGGAGGAGCGAGCTTAGTCTCGCCAGTGATGGTAGTGGAAGTGAGCTTAGGTTCATCGATTACAGCTGAAGGAGGCATTTTGGGTAGTGTGCTGAGTTTTCATATGTGTTAAAAGTGTAAGCACTCAAGTCTATCGTTGTATGCATTGATTCTAAGCTATAGGGTAGCTTGAACCATATATAAGGGTATCGAGATCCCGCTCTTCACTAGTGTGTGCGGCCCCTTCAGTTACTTGACTGTATCGACACTATGATATACCTAGACTTAAGACCAGGCACTGTGACCTTACCTTACATGCTAGGTAAATGCAAACTTCATGCAAATTTGAATGAAGCATAGCGAATCATGCGTGGAATTTGCAAACAAACTGGATAGACGTGGGGTTGAGATCATGCAATGAATATTTGACTTAAGGCATTTGTTCATAGGCCACGATAGTGTATAGATAATCATGGATACACACTCTTTCTAGCAAAAATATCTTCCGGAATCGTGCATCCGTACAGACATTGTACCTTTTTCGTCCGAGATATCGGAAAGACCGATACTTTCTTAGAGAAATCACATAGAGCAAAGAAATCTATTGGTATAGACTTATGTTTGACAAGCCAAGCTGCCATACCACGATGAGTGAAGAACTCACGAAGTAATGGGGCATCGTAGTAGGACGTAGTGCCGAAGATTACTACTGAGTATCGGGTATTCTCACAGATAAATCGACTATCTGGGTTGTAGAGATACAGAAGATGGGCTAGAAAAGGTACATTAATGTGCAACTGACTGAGTTGGACAATGTACCTAAGATTTGCCTTTCATCTGTGAAAATTGGTTACGAAGTAGAGTCGTGGGCCTTCAAGTGCTGGACCATACTGACGAGCGCAAAGTTCACCAAGTATAGCAGATACCTAGTAACTACCTAACCGTTATGTGCATTGATGATATATCTATAATACTCCACACGTCAATTAGAAGCGCGAGAGAAGTGCGAAGGAAGTGAAAATAGGGGTTGTGCGCTAATCAGGGGCTAGTACCAAGATAGTATAGTGTCAGTCCTGAAGAGCATAGACTTCACCGGGATGAACTTGACAACATCCTCACAACATCCTCACAACATCCTCTGTACCAGATAATTCCCTCTTGGAGATAAGATTCTACCATTGCTTCTACTGCTATTGTGTCATGTCGGATGTGCATAAAGATACAGATACAGAGAATATTCGCGGGTACTTCACTGTTGAGCAAGCGATTGCACTGCAGCTGTATGAACATACACATGCACAGATGTATCTTTGCACGTGGCAGGCTTTATATAATATAATGCTCAAAGTCATTGGCAGGACAGAAAAGTATGATTCTCATGTGAGTGACAGAATCAAAATCGTTGTTTATTATGGGAAAAGAGAGAATCCAGAGCCGATATCTTTACAGTTAATAGATGGCTGCCATAGCTTGATACTTCACTGCAGGCGATACCTCATTGATTTCCATCGTTACGAAGTTGTTTTGGATTTGGTTTTTGGCCCCTCTGAAGGCATAAGACTGAGCAGAGAACGGAAAAGAGTGTATAGGACTCAAATAACAACGAGCTTTTGAGCATCACAAAACCATAGTTACAAAGAGCTGCGGGTCCTCCGAAGGTTCCACACCTATCTTGATTACGCAGATTCCCACGGCCATGGTTGACGGATGTCCCGAATACAGCGATGAATCGTTTGGTTGCACAATCAGTGATTCGATGCCCGGCGTCTGTTCCTGGGGACCTTATGCATGCTAAATGCGGAAAGCGAAAATTAGATCATTGGCTGAGTAGTACTAAACGTCATTGATCTAAATGATAGCAGAGTTTTGAAGACATTACTTTCCGTTATATCTTTTATTTCGGAATCTATGTAAAGGATAGCATACAATGTTATTCGACAAGCACCACATATTGCCCATCCATCTCTATCATGGCGGGAACAACAATGATAGTGTCAGGCAGCTCGTCACACGACTACTTTGGGAAGGAGATGATTACTCGTTGGTTGCATCTAGGAGCGCCGTACTATTGTCGGCATTGTAGATGCAGACGTGTTCTTGCCTTGGGACTGAAATCATTTCTGATTGACTACGGGCCACAAAGTTAGTAAGTATTTTTGGGAGAAGTATAGGACTCACATGCATGGTCCGCGCATACTTGTGGTAAGTCTCGTATTCGGAATGCCGGTATTCACAACCCATATCTACCAATTCAGGGGCTTTATGTTACTAGGCAACGATTCCGCCTTGATATTTTGGACTACTCCGTATATTTACTTTGATCCTAGTGTTACCTGAGCCTAAGTTGAGAGCCTCAGTCCGTCGTCGAATTCTGCTTCCTGGATTTTCGAGCCACCGGTCATGTTCACGGTTCGTGTGGATCTCTTTATGGGGGTAAAAGTTGATAAGATCACCTGCTTCTGATTTACATTGTGGCGCACGTACCATTCAGCCCCACCTTATGTAAGACAGAGGAAGATCAAACACACTCGTAAACTAGCTGATGGAACACAACAAAACATCACCCAGGATTATGATTGGATAATATTCATCCGATCTATTACGTGCTTGAACTTTGTTATCCCTCATGATCCTTCTATGCTTACGGGTCCACGTGCATCTGCCTGAAACTGGTCTGTTTAGACATAAAAGTACATTTTTCATTCACTTCCTGTTTGAGGCTCCTTTATCATTCTTATTTATGTCTTGTTGAACTTATTCCATTTTTTAATATATCGGGTGCGAGATACGGAATTTCGCTGGGAGTTGGCTTCTTACAGTTGGGTTCTTGCCGAGTTTGCTTTCGATAGGTTACATGAGTCTAGAATAAAGACAATGCAGGACTTCGACATGGATGATACCAAGGGAGAGGAAGGTAGAAGTCTGCTCCCCAAAAGTCTTAGACGAGTTAAGAATGTAAGGGTCACTAGAGGTTATTCTACCTGGCCGGGCCTTACCGTTGCTACTCTTTTATTCGTTTGGTGGTCATGGTCTGTCATATCAGGTTTAGTTGGATCTAGGGAACCAACTCTTGATACGAATGAGGACAAGTATTATGACTTTGGTGAGGTTGGATTTTGCTCTTTTTGTCGAGTGGATTTGGGTTGGTTAACGTATTTGATAGATAATACCAAGTGAAAAACTTAAGTGGCATCCATGCTTTGACATCCCCGGATCGTCTTTCAAATGTGCAAGGCTCACAGTTCCAATGGACTATCATCGACCGCTAAATGAATCTGGTGATAACCCTAAAGTACGCATTGCGTTAATCCTGATACCTGGTAAGCATACGGGGCATAGGCAGTTCTCAAAATCGCCGTTACTTTTGAATCCCGGTGGACCCGGAGGTTCTGGAACACTTTTCGGTTTGGCAGCCGGACGGTCGATTCAGAGTATTGTAGGAGAAGATCAAGATATAATTGGATTTGACCCTCGAGGTGTTGGAGCAACGACACCACGAGCTGACTGTTTCTCGTACGGTGGGACATATGACGGAGCAGGAGATGACCAGGCACGAGGAGATTACCACCGAACACTTTTCACCGCCACAGGGCAAGGGATCGGTCTGGCTAATTCGAGTTCAACAGCATTGCGGCATCTTGATGCACGTGCAAAAACTCTGGCGAAATTGTGCGCGGAAAAGGATTCTCTGAGTGGAAATAACAGCATTTTTCGACATGTGGGAACACCAAGCGTTGCAAGGGATATGATTAGCATCACAGATGCGTGGGATGAGTGGACATCGAATATAGAAGAATCATTAGACTTTGATTCTACCGATGATCCTTCTGATGAGAAATAGTCCAATGATAATTCTGAGGAAGCAGGTCTAAAAACGGAGAGTAAGTTACTGTATTGGGGCTTCAGCTACGGGGTAAGTGCCTTTGGACTTGGAGTGATAATTGCTGATGTTTCCAGACACTTCTTGGATCTACCTTCGCAGCTATGTTCCCAGATAGAGTAGGTCGGCTTGTCCTGGATGGAGTTGTTGATGCCGATCATTATGTTGCTCCCATCTGGTTAGAGAGTCAACGCGATACAGATAAAGTTTGGTCATCGTTCTTTAAGTACTGCCAAGAGGCGAAGTCTGCGTGTCAATTTTACAGAGCCAACGACGAAATAGCCGACATTGAAGAGAGGTTCGAGTCTGTGATAGAGACCCTAAAGGAGAACCCAATATCTCTTGTTTTGAAGGATACTCTGACACCTTTTCTTATGACCTACTCGGATGCCAAATCACTAGTTTTCAGGGCGCTATACGCCCCTATACAGGGGTTTCCATATGTTGCTAAATTGCTTGACAATTTGGAACGTAACCTCGGTGATTGGTTCGAGTTCACTCCAACCCCGCCGTCATACGACCTCAAACCTGTCTGCGAACATGCTCAGCCACGGTGGAGTTATCCTAACGACGCACAAAAAGCCATTCTTTGCAGCGACAAGAAGTACCCAGTAGGCATATCATAGTACATGTTCCTTTCGAAATTCTAACATGTAGTATAGCTTAATTACACATTCTCCGAAATTGAGAACATGCTTAAAGACCTAGAAGCGCATTCGGCATTTGCGGATGCATGGATGTCATTTATGATCCAGTGCTCTGGGTATAACATCGAAAGTATCGATCCCCCTATGCAATGGGATAACCATCCAGCACATAGGAAAAAGCCAATTAAGACTGCATTCCCGCTGCTCTATATCAGCAATAGCGCAGACCCTGTTACACCACTAATCGCAGGTGTGAAGATGGCCACAAGGTTCGTGGACGCGGGGTTCTTCGAGCAAGAATCCGAAGGCCATTGCACTATAGCTGCGAAGTCTAGATGCACGATCGAGAAAATCAGGGCATACTTCCGCGAGGGGAAAGTGCCCGACCCTCCTAAACTAAGAGGAAAAGGAACGGATCTTATTGACGGGGAGTGGGAAAAATGTCCGGCTGATGAATGGCCATGGCATGTATATCAACCCAGTGCACAGGTAGCAAACGAGATAAATGCTGCAGAATTTGGGCGGATAGAGGCATGGGGCGGCATCCGTGATGCTCTTGCGCAAATTGATATTTGGGGCGCGAGGGGATTCAAGAAATTCGAGACTGCATTGCAATTTAGCGTAGATTGATATATATTGGGTTAAGCGGGAAATTGATCGGAGGAGCTACTTCTTTCTCCATCTCTGAATAGAATCAACCAAGGAAGGAAAAAAAAACATACTATTCAAGGAGAAACATCTTGTGAAGTGATGCCAGTTCTATATGTATTTCTAGACTCTCATAGTAAAGTTGGTAGTTGGTCAAAATCTAAAATCCATTTCCTTCATCATCGATATTAATGCCGCACAGACCACTTCCGCCCTCCACTACGGTGACCGAAATGCCCCAAAAAATTATTTCGAGAATGGAATCAAAATATTGCCAGTATTTGTGAATCCCACTCAAAACTCTCATTTTATTTTCTTTCCTCTCCATCTTACATTCAAGATGCCGGCGTTTGCGAGATCATTTACTCCTTTCTTCCAGACCGCACGATCTGCGCTGCGTCAAGGTAATGCTGTCAGTCCTTTACAGCATGCTTTGAGAAGACAAAATGGAGCGGCTGTGATCAATGCTGCTCGTTCATATGCTACCGCTTTCGAGCGGTCGAAACCGCATGTTAATATCGGTATGTGTTCTGTTTAAATGATGCTGGATGTTTGCTAATGTTCTATAGGTACAATTGGTCACGTCGATCACGGAAAGGTATATTATAGTCCATGCCAATACCCCCACGGAGGCAAACAAATGCTAATGGATCATGAATGTCTAGACCACATTGACGGCCGCCATTACCAAGAGACAAGCAGAGAAGGGAATGGCTAATTTCCTCGATTATGGAGCCATTGACAAGGCTCCTGAAGAGCGAAAGCGTGGTATCACTATCTCGACTGCCCATATCGAATATGCTACCGAAGCCCGCCACTACTCCCACGTCGACTGTCCCGGTCACGCAGATTACATTAAGAATATGATTACTGGAGCTGCCAACATGGACGGAGCCATCATCGTTGTTGCTGCTTCCGATGGACAAATGCCTCAGACCCGTGAGCATCTTTTGCTCGCCCGTCAAGTCGGTGTTCAAAAGATTGTCGTTTTCGTCAACAAGGTCGATGCTCTTGAGGACCCTGAGATGTTGGAGTTGGTCGAGATGGAGATGCGTGATCTCCTCACCACATACGGATTCGAAGGAGAAGAGACACCTATCATTCTTGGTTCCGCCCTTTGCGCACTCGAGGGCCGCAAGCCGGAACTTGGAACTGAAAAAATCGATGAATTGATGAATGCAGTTGATACCTGGATCCCAACCCCACAACGTGATCTCGACAAGCCTTTCCTCATGTCCGTCGAAGATGTTTTCTCCATTCCCGGTCGTGGAACTGTCGCCTCTGGCCGTGTCGAGCGCGGTGTCCTCAAGAAGGATTCAGAAGTCGAGATTGTCGGAAAGGGAGACCAAATCATCAAGACCAAGGTCACCGATATCGAGACCTTCAAGAAGTCCTGCGACGAATCTCGCGCAGGAGATAACTCCGGCCTTTTACTCCGTGGTATCAAGCGTGAAGATGTTAGACGTGGAATGATCATTTCCGCCCCAGGAACCACCAAAGCACACACCAAATTCCTCGTCTCCATGTACGTCCTCACCAAGGAAGAAGGAGGACGCCACACCGGATTCCACCAAAACTACCGCCCACAAATTTTCATCCGAACCGCCGACGAAGCCTCTGCTCTTCACTGGCCCGAGGGAACCGAAGACGCCGACTCCAAAATGGTCATGCCAGGTGACAACGTCGAGATGCTATGCGAGATTGAGAAGCCCTGCGCCATGGAAGTCGGTCAACGTTTCAACATCCGTGAGGGAGGAAGAACCGTCGCCACCGGATTGGTTACTAGAATTATCAAGTAAATTAAATCATCTAATCAATTCCATCATCTACAGTAGGAAAAGAGACTGGATGGGATGGATGGCATGACATGTAAAGTGTATGAAAAGGGTGGCGTGGCATGAAGGGAAAGGAAAATTACACTGCAATTGCAACGCAATGAATGAAATGGACGTGCAATGCCATGAAAATGAAAGGCAATCAATCAATGGTGGATGAAAAACCAGGGTGGGGAAGAAAGGAAGAAAGATTATAAAGAAATGAATCTCCCATTTATTGTTTGTATATTTGAACGATGAAAGATGGAAAAAAGGAGTTCGTCTACTCAATATCACACTTTGTAAATTTATAACCCTTTTTCTTTGTAGATTACAGCAGTAGCTGGGTGGCTCTTGAGCGGAAAATGAAAGATAGAACTCCTCTCGTTTTGATATTGGTCATGATTTTGTTTTGCATGCACCAGCATACTATTATATCACAATACGCAATACATGTCTACTACATTATTTGTATATGTAATTGATTCTTACGAGTTATCTGGCCCAAAAACAGATACGCATTGCATGCAAACACTGATATCTAGTACCACCCTGCTTCATTTGTAAAAACAAATTCATAACATTGCTCCTACGGAATCTTCGCTATCTTCATCATGTTCGTTTTCATCATCAATGGTATCATCGCATCATTAGTCGACTTCAGATCCCTTTCACTCCACTTAAATAATCGTATCTTTCTTCTCTTCCCTCAACGACTTCAACTGCCCTTCGAAATCCTTCTCTACCCATTCAAAATAGGTTCTCCACGTCTGGTGTTGGCTGCCTTGCGCACCCATACTTGTGCTTGCTGATGGGATGCGACCATGCAGGTTCAGTGTTGAGCGGAGGGTACTCTTAACTGCCTCATCTTGCTTCTCAACTTCTTGTTTGACTGCTGTGTCCTTTAATTTGACTGATAGAGTAACGCGGAAGCAATCTGAAATTGCGTCGAGGCGTCGAGATGTCTCGTCAGGATCGAGGATAACCAACTTGTTCAACATGAGATTGCAGAGAGATCGAATATCATGCTCATCCTTCAAACCGGCGATGATACGATCGTAAAAGTCAAGAATGTTTATACGTGAGAATGCAGTCTCCATAAGAGCATATAAAGTCTCGTATGCACTCTGTAGTCTAGATTAGTAATGTACGACTGAAGCTATGATTTATGTCTCACCTTTCGGACTTCTAGACCATCATCAACCTTATGTTTAAAAGGCCCCATCATTACCTCATGAATCAACTCTTCCTTGATAATCGATTCACTCATAACAAGAGGAAGTAATTGGTTAAGGTTTGGGTTAATGAGATCTGCTTTATTGTGAGCAGCAGCGTTCAATGTAGTCAGCGCCAATCGACGGTTCTCCAACTCGGTATCAGTCAGCATGACCTTGAGCATATCAATCAACATGACCTTCAAGACTGAGTCGAGCGAGTCATCACTATCAGATAGAGTATAACGGATTGCTTGGATAACCATAGCCCGGATCGAAGCAGATGGATTTGAGAGGTAGCCCTGTAAAATCATAAGTGGATGAAAACTCATTACCTTTCCATCACGACGAACCTTTAGTTGTGGCATGAATGCTTTAGGGTCAATCATTGTCAAACGACCAATACACTCTGCACCAACAGCTTTATTGTCCTCAGCTTGGGACGCGGCAAGCAATCTTTCCCAAAGAATAGTAGTATGCTTGGTGATGGCAGTGGGGTTGTTGCCAGCTTGCTGAAGTATCTCCTTGATGGAATGTAGAAGTAAGAATTCGTTTCCGTCCTTGATCATATTCAATATTTCTGGAAGGTACAAAGGTATGTTTCCAGCTCCAGCGCGTCCCAATGCGATTGCTGCAGCAAGAGGAACTTTGTCATAAGAGGATTTAAAGCGAGCTGTGAAGGTGGATGGCTTCAAAGGGGATTTCACACCCAATTGTAATCCAGCCTCTCCGAGAACGGCCAGGGCTAAGCATTGTTTAGCTTCATCCGAAGAAGAGTTTTGTAGTTCGCTTAAGAAATTGTCGAGTGTGACACCAACTGAAGATCCTCCGAATACCAAAAGTGTACCGATAGCTTTTCCTACAACCGTGGACTCTCCACTAGTACTTACATCCCTCAACAAACCAGACATCAAATATTGGCCAACTCCCTGTTTGCCGATATTAGCGACCAAGGCAAGGACGGCATCAAGTACAGCGCCACCTAACGTTGAGGTCAATAAGTCGCACAGAGCAGAATTTAGTTGATCAGTAACAACAAGCTTTGCATCATCCGTAACCAAAGTAGCTAGTACTAGTAGTGCTGGACCTAGAAGATGAAGATCGACTGTGGTCAAGAGCGGAAGAAGTGCATCGATAAGGCCTTGAATAGTGGGGGCGTCGAGAGAGCTTCTAGCTGCGGGAGAAACGATGAGATTCTTCAGGGCACCAAGACTTGCACCGCGCAGAGATCTGTTCGCCTTTCGGAGTTGTGCAGCAAGCTCCAGGGAGACATCTCGGATCCATGAAGGCTGCGGTTGGTCTTTAGCGGTTGAACCAACCTCAAGTGATCCAACCGCAATGGTATCGATAGCTCTTACAGCAGCAAGGCGAGTAGTTTCGTTTTTGAGTCTGTCACTGAGCATACTGAGAGCAGCATTTCGGTTGGTTTCTGTGAGAAGCGATGAACCTTCTTGGTTTGCTGTACGAGCGAGCATGATACCTAGGGCATGTATAGCACGTTGACGGACTTCGACATCTGCATCGGTAGCAGATACGCGGTCAACTATCACTTGGTATAATTTCAGAACATCTTGCTGGGTTGGTTTGATCGACTTCGAGCGTGGCGGGGTCAAAGCCTTTACAAGCTGCTCGGCTGTACTAATAGCCTCACTAGATATCTTGTAGAACTTATGATGTACAGCTGATGCTACGCAAGGGAGAATTTTGGGGAGGTGAGGCAGTAATACGCTTGAAGAATGAGTTTGCGAAATGTCGCCTAACAATTTGAGAGCAGCAATTCGCAAAGTATTTGCAGTTGCTGATGCAGCGCCGCCACTAGTGATTGCAGTAGATGATGGTCCAGATGATGGCTTATAACAATCCAAGATAGGATCCACAAGCTGACTGAAGTGTTCTGAAAGACCTCCAACCTGAACCGAAACCATTTTATCCAAAAGATCTATGAGAGCTTGCTTCGTTGGAATGGAGCTTGTCTTCAGTAGTCTCACGACAGCCTTTACAATCATAGGAGTCAATTTTGCCAGGTCTGTACGGGGGCCTGAAACAGGAAGCGGCTCAATTGTTGGTGATGTCAAACCAGCAGATCTCGAAATGAACGATTTAGTATCAAAAGTAGCTGAGCCACCACTCTCTCTTCTGCGTTTTCGACTTTGGGGTGCTTGATTTGCATAACCCAACGACTCATCCGGCAAAAAGTCAATTACAACACTTTCCCCAGTTCTCCCAATTAGAGATGTCATGGTAGCAATAACTTCAAGTCGAACATTCTCCTCACGTTCATTGAACCTCTGAATAAGGCTTGGAGCGACTTGGGCGTATAGAGTTCCATCTTCAAGTAGATCCCCACTGCCTCTAGTTGAGATCAAAGTGTAGAGAGTTTTCGCAGCACATCTTCGAACTTTCCAACTTGCATCATCATCGTCATCATCGAATCCATTGTCTGCCTCAAAATCATCATCGTCGTTGAAATTACCCATATCATCTTCATCAGCTTGAGTTCCTCCCATTTCCTCGTCATCATCGTCGTTATAATTTGGATCATACTTTAAGAATCTAAGAGCTGCCGCAATTGTTTCCTCTGTGTGGATTCGCATTTCCGTACCACAAGAAGCCAGAAAGCCGTCCAGTGCAACAAGTGCGGATTCCCTCACATCTTCTATTTCAGGATTACTTTCGCCATCCTCGGCGGCGTTTTCAAGCTGATCCTGCAGTTCTTGCTCGCTCAATGCAGAAAGTACAAAAGGTGCAAGGGTCTTCAAGTAAGGACCGAACCTAGAGGGTATTGATCTTGCCATTGATCCGAGAATGGTAATGTACAAACGTCTTTGTACAGGGGTCAAGTGTGGGTTACGAAGACACTCGATGATGTGAGATAAAAAGCCACTAAGGTCGGAATCCGTCAAGTACATAGCTAGTAGAGACACAGCAACTACAGCCCGCTTTTTGACAACAGAACTGGCCTTTTCGGTTTCTAAGATACAGACAACCAAATTTTGAAGTGCTTCAACTTCTGCGTGTTGTAAAAGAGGGCCGAAGCATCTTGCAACTTCAATCAGAACATCAACAGCATCGGAGTCGATGTCTGGGTTTGTGGAAGGGTCGAGCATTCCTGGTGGAGGATTCGGAAGATTTTGGCCCCTGGTAGATTTTGAAGTGACTATACGACCTACTAGTCTTGGTATCAAAACTCTGCTAATCGCAGAATATGCTTCGAGGACTTCTCTGGACGGCGCAACACCACTGACGGGTCTTGGAAGAGTGATGACCACTGTTCGTAGAGCCATTGCAGGTATTGAGTTGTCAACGGAATTTTCAGTCGTCAATGTCGAAAGTCTCTCGATTAGCGGAGCAATTATGCTGCTCGGTAGCTTTGTGATGAGCGGTCCAAGACTATTTCAGGTCAGCTAAGTTCTACTTATGTTAAGGGCCATTGGCAGACTGACCATTTGATGGCCAAATTTTGTACCTCTCCATTCTGATCATCCAGGGTTCTGATAATGCCATCTACCGTTTTTGCGGCTGTACTATAGTCATTGTGGAGAAGATCCGCCTTTCCAATCGTCAAGACTTGAAAAAGATCATTCAGTGACATGAATCTATAATCGGGATCCGCATCATGAAGCTTGGGTAGTAGAGATGCGACGGTTTGTGAGGTCGGATTTGTTGTTATCGAGTTAGAAGCCATTGTCACTATGGACTGGCAGACCCGGTGATAATAGCTGGGAGAAGAAGGCTGTGTTGTGACAGTATCAAGCTATCATTTAATTGTTGGGGAGACTGATAGAAATTTGTTTTTTTGTTTATTTTTTGTTTGTTTGTTTGTATGCGGCGTGGATAGGAGGAGCCTTGAGAAAGGTAGGGTTGAGTTAGCTTCTTAGACTTGTTCGGGTTGAAGTTGTAAAATCCACAGCAAGAATAAAGTAGGGAAAGAGCATAAAATATTGACTTACTTTTGGGATATATTACGGTGAGAGAGAGAGAGATGTAAATCTTGTGTTAAAGAACGGAGTCAATAAAGTGTTGAAATACTTTGTGTGTATTATTTTGACAATTGATATACAGTAGATAGATATCATATAGTAGATATCAGATATCCCACCAAGCTCGTTAGCATCGGGCCTTGAGGTGGCCGGAGAAAGTAGTGGGGTTAACTTATAAGGCTTTAAACCCGCACGGGCGTACAGTAATAAGGTACGCTCGGTAGCTCGGTACGTCCCGTCAATGAGCTATTGTTGCCTCAGGCTTAAAATAATTAAAGCTCCACCAAGCTATCCAGAGAAAGCTCCAATTACTCCGTAGACCCAACCGGCACGATCTTTGCCCCAACTGCCAGGATTTTTTCGGCAACTCAATTGATTCAATTATCATTCTATTACCTCACCCAAGTACAAATACATTCCTTTCCTTACTCCCGAATATCAATTGACGTAGGTATGCTCTTTCTTTTTCACGCTTACTCCCTCTCTATGCTTTTACTGACCAAACTTCATTAGATTGTACCTTTCTTCTAACAATCTTACCCCTCCGATAATGGCTTTCTCACGAGCAGCTATCTTGCGCAACTTGCGCAACTTCCGAGGTAGACCAACCCTAGCTCGCCCTCAGGTCAACCAGGTCGCTAGAAGAACCTATGCTAGTGGAGGTCATGAACATGCAAAGGCAGGTGGTGATGCAGTTTGGTGAGTGTTACTTTGCCTTTGCTATTCCCTAAATTCCTGAGGGAATTTGTTAACTTATACGTCACACTTTAGGGCTGCCGGAGCAGTAGCTGTTACCGTCCCAACATGTTGGTTCTTGATCTCAAACAAACCAGACAACTCTCACGCTCATGGGGGACACGGCGATAGCCACGCACATGCAGAAGAGCATGAGGAAGAGCATGAGGAAGAGGAAGAGAAATCCGAGGAGGAGGAGAAGCCCGAAGAGAAAGAAGAAGATAAGCCAGCCGAGGCTGAGGAGAAGACTGAGGATAAAGAAGAGTCAAAGGGGTCTGAAAAGGCCGATGCATCTGATAGTGATGACGGCGCTAAGGAACAAGACACACCAGCTACGTCTGACGATGAGAGCGTTGAAGATACGGATAAAAACGTTCGCAAGTCATCTCCTGACGCCAAGGGCGATAAGAAGGCTCGGTTAGAGAGCAAGCAGGCTATCAAGCAAGGCGAGGACAACTCACCACCAAAGGAGGATGAGCCGGAGGACAAGGTATGCTGAGGCGTGTTGAATGATGATATTCGAGGCTAACATTCTTCTTCAAGCCCCTTGCTTCAAAGGAGTCCGGAGGCAAGAACACTCAATCTGGCAAGCAAGAAGGTCTTTCAAATACCGATACCAAGCACTCCACCGATATCACCAGTGACTCAAGCAAAAGCCAAAAGCTTGAAGGTGCTCCCGAGACTGCCAAACTCAAAGGGACCGTCGACCCAACCCGTTCCGAGGTATAACCTACTTTTAACTTAAAATCTACGGAAAGGCTGCGCGTCCTCAATGCTACATGCTCACGAGGAATACGGCCCTTCATTGGAAGGAAATGAGCTATGCTAATGATGATCCCAGGATAAGAAAGATTCCGATTCTTAAATATGCAAGTCCACGGTCACGATACAGATACAGTAATGTATCATGTGCCTCGCCGTAATTGTACATAATGTATCAAAATTGTTCACAAAAGCGCAACGGTAGATTTTTATGGAAATTGACGTGGACTGCAGTTCTTATTTCTACCTCTTCTTCCGCAATATATGCACTTCCTTAATGAGTTAAACGCAATGTCAGAGTCGGGCGACTGATCCATCAAAACAGCCACTCGTGTTGTGGCCGTGTTGGATTCGAAAAGTGTCAGGAGGCATGATATGATAATGAAAAAGCTTTTGCATACTGACTTGTTGCCCGCTACCATGATGTGAATATTCACGATGATTGCCAGTGAGAACCCAATGTTCTCTGTTCAAGTGAAACTCGTACTTCAAAGGCCGGCTTAAGGTTCAAAATTAAAACCAGCGCGCTTTATACCTCCCGAGGTCTCTACCAAGTCTGGAAAGTAGGAGACAGATAATATGGAAGGAGCGGCAGAGCTCCGCTGTTGCTGTTGATGTATATATTTTACCCCATCACCTTTTAACTTCTTTACAACTATCATCAAATTATTATCTTTGACATTCAATCATTACTACAATAAGTGCATCGTAAGTTATCCCTTCTACAACAATACTGACATCTGTCACTGATCAAAATAAACAGGCCCATCCATAGGTATCATTCCGTCGAACATGGCAGCTCGCCGCGAAAAGCGAAAGCTGGCCAAAAACCCGCCCGTTACGAAATATAATTTAGACCCGACTACTCCCACTCATCGGCGGTCACTTACAATGGCTCCTGCTCCTGCTATTATCGAAACCAAGCAGCCCAAATCCACACCTCAATTGCATTATACCATTCCCAATCAACCACAAAGATCCGAACCATCCTTGAACAGGAACAAGTCTGAACATAAAGGACAAAGCGATTGGATGGTTCCATTTTGCCACAATCCAGTTGGTGATCACGAAACTGCTCTCACGGGGATATTCGCTCCTTGTGTTCTATATGGAAAGACTCACTGGCGACTGAAAAGTGTATCTCTCGGTCGAGACCCACATAAATTTGAGTCTTCCGACAGTTGCAACTCAATGTGCTGGATTCATGGTGCTCTAACGGCTGCTTGTTGTCTGTCAAGCAAGTATATACTGATATCATAATGCAGAATATATTTGCTAACTAGCGGGAATAGTTGGTCTTACTGTTATTCAGCGTGCCCGGATTCGTGCTCAATACAGAATCCAAGGGTCCATGGGTAACGATATCGTGAAGTCATCTTTCTGTGGTCCATGTGCTATGATGCAACATGATAGAGAGGTTCGTGCTAGAGAGGGTGATGTAGGGCTAGCAAAAGATTTCGGTGGACCACAGATGTCTCAAATTCAACCCAAAGCGCCGCAACCAATGAGATATGCCTTGCAACGAAGCACTTCAGCCGAAGATCCTGGGGTAGAAAATAGGATATTCAAGCAAGTACAGAGGCGTTATACAGATTCTGAACTTCAAGAGGTCCCTGCTGTAGCAATATCGTGTGCAGAGGACACGGATTGTCAGATTTCGAATGGCCACCGCAGTGAAAATTGCGAGGTGGAGGCATTAAAAGATCATCTGCTTATGGAGTCATATAGGAGGGCTATCAACTCTAGCAACGCTGGTGGAGGTGTTGGGAAGGTTGACGGCACTACATCTTCAAAACAGAAAGCCCGAGTGGGTTCTGAAAAAAAGAGTCTCGCCAGTCTCACCAGTTGCAGTACATTTGTCGACGACCCGGACTCACCGATTGCTTCGCTCTACGGGCATCATTTGAAAGTGAAAGGTTGCGAGAAACTCTCCAGGATGCCAGCAAGAGGACATCTTTCCTACGTTCATGATTTCTCTGATTACTCTGCTACTAAGATCGTTTTGGATCATTATGCTGAGGAAGAGAGGCGTTTGCAAGAAAAAGGTATCGTCCGCTGTCTCGCCCACTTTAGCAAAGAAAATTTAAACCAGCCAGTCTCGAATAATGCCGCTACACAATCTATCAGATCTTCCAGTTCAAGCACGATTCGGCAGCACACCTCTCAAGAAAGTGCTGTTGAGACGCCGCCTTTGGAGCTTGTCAACAAGCGTCGCACCGATAGCTGCGCTTCTGGATCAGTGGATTCTGCGAGGCTACTAGATATACCAGCACAACATCGAATTTCAAGTTGTTCCGGTATACCTAAGAAGACCACTAGTGTACAAAAATCACCGAGACAACACCGAATAGCCAGTTGCCCTACTACGACTGGCACTCCTGGTACTGGCACCTCTGCAAGCTCCGTTGCAAAAGATCGCTCGCTGCACTGTACTGTCGAGACCGCATCTCCATCAAGCTCTCCATCGTCTGCTATTCACACTGGAGTTTCAGCGAGTATTATGGATATTGTGGAGGATTCCGATCTTTCAACTCCTCTTATTCAGTATTCTCAATACGGTCATCTCTTGGACGAGAGCACCCTCAAATCAGACCCGTCTATTCGTAGATCATCATCGAGATGTCGAGCTTCGAGTTGTGCGGCTCTCGGCCCTACTGCGATTCGTGAGCAACTTTCCTTGGAGGGTTGCTTTGCGCTATCTGGTGATTCCAGTCCTATTTCGGTTAAACAACATCGTATATCTAGCTGCTGCGCTTCTATTCCGTCTGGTAGCAGCAAGAGTCCAAATGAGGAAAATGATTCTCATCTGTCAGGAGATTGTAGCTTCACGACTGGATCTTCTACGCCTCTTCTTCCTAAGCAACATAGATTTTCCAGCTATACAGCTGAAAGCTCTTCAAATTGTCGCAAAAGCTCGTCGGTGATGGGTTATTTGATGGAAGATGGATGCCTACTTTCTGGAGCTGCCAGTCCCATCAAGCAACATCGTGTTGCAAGCTGCGGCAGCAATGTCGGTGGCCAGAATTCGATCAATATGAAGAACGATTCCGAGAATGGCTATATTTCATCCGGGTCGACAAGTCCGGAACCGCGTCAGCATCGGGCGGTAAGCTGTATCGCTTCTAGCACTATTTCCGAATGCGAGGAGCATTTACTTGATGAGTGCGAGTACGATTCTAAAATCGCCACCCCCCTTCTACAACACAATGTCACAGGCTGCGACACAACTTCGATATCAGCAGAAGAACAGGGACACCTGTTAACGGTATTTGAAGAAGAGCAGCAACACTTGTTAGAGGATTGTGCGGCAGACTCTAGCCCTTCCAGTCCACTCCGTCAGCATCGTATTGCAAGTTGTGTCATTTCCAGCCCCTCAAGTAACAGAAATTCCGTGGTGAAACAGCACAGAGTTGCTAGCTGTCCTGGTATCATAATAAATGAGGGTAGTGGATCACAAAGTGTATCATCTGATTCTCATCACCTCCCTCGTGGTACCCTTGTTGACGCCAGTGAAAATGATCAATCAACTCACACAAACTACGAAGATTGTCTACACACTCTGGATGAATGCATTACTCCAGCCGATAGGGTCAAAATGGAAGCTAGTGCTAGTCGCGATACCGAATATGAGAAGTATAGCATGAGAATTGCTGACCATCTCAACGACCAGGCCACTGGGCTCAATGAGAAGTCCACCGAAGGGGAAGAGATTCGAAGACCTATACTCAACGATTTCGCTTCACACGAAAGTGATGCTCAATTTACGCTTGCCCAAGTCCTTTCCTTGGATCGAGGAAGCCCCATGATCAGTGTCACACGAGTAGACGGAGATGGAACCATGAGCATAGCTAGCCGAAGCAGCGTTGCACCTCCCGTGCCATTTCCATCGCCCGCCGCACCTTATCCTTTGCCCATCACTCCTTTGAATATTTCTGGCGCTTACCCTCCATCCATCCCATCTTTGAGCAATAAGAAGGACAAGAAGAGAATGCCTTCAGAACAAAGTTCTGCTGGAAGTGGATTTGCTAGTTACTTCGGATTCGGCAACGCGAAAAAGACACAGGGTTTGTGAGTGGCCACTTGAGAAACGATCTTGTGAAGACCCTGGGCCGCTGACATGCTTATAAGAGTCACTGGCATCGGTGGTAGTAGAAGAAAAGGGAATCGGAGTAGGGTTAGGGTTAGGAGCATGGGTTTGGGAATAGTTGAGCCGGTGTCGATGGAGGAACTAGAGTTGGAGGAAATTTTGCTATAGCGGCGGATTTCCGGATGGAAGGTATCTTGTTATTGGTGGTGTAAAAGGTGCAATTATCGATATCGTTATTGGTCAGGGGGATGTATATTATATCCAATTCCATCACATTCTTTACGAGGGGGTTTTCTTTTTAAAAGTCTATACCTTTTAGTCTAATAGATGAATTTGGAGATGAACCTGAAGATGAGTCTGAAGAGAAGAAAAGGTTTATTGTGATCGTTTTTTTTATTATCTTTTTACTTGCGTGAATTTGCTGGTAAGGAATCTTTGATATGTACATATATATATATA
>NGKH01000019.1:9098-22569 GCA_002162575.1 Sclerotinia glacialis
CCCGCAAATCGTGCATGGGGGTCACCGGGGACCGCTCCAGCCAGTGCACCGCTTCCGTCGGGGGGCCACCTCCACACCCCCGGCCGGGCCACGAAGAACCTAAGGGCAGCGGAGCTCGGAGTCCTAAACTCTTCACCCTCGAGCCCCAGGTACCTCCGCCCGACCGACCCGCCGACCCGTCGATTTCCCCACAGCCCGAATCATTTCCCACTCCCCCTTGTGTGAACCCCTGAACATACAACCCTCCTTATCGCAAGTCGCTTGACTTTGTTATCGTGCCAAACATAACTTTTCTCTGTATATTTTACTATTCCATCCGTCCTAGATGTTACAAGATCGCTCCAATGGAAAGCCACATCCACCACTCATACCATGTACTACTCGAAGCATGTGTGACTCTAACAAATCTTACATTGCAATATTATACTAGTTACACAATTGCATTTATACTATACATACTCAATATCCCGGCCTAACCGTGACCACATCCATTCATATACCCATTGACTTCTCATTTGTAGATCATCTGTATCCAATTGATTGTGTCGAGTTTTTATTTTCCGATAAATCATTTTACGTGCATGATATTGTCACGATGTCACGCTCATGTAGCGGTCACGTTCGATGAACTGTCACGGTGTCACGCCCGACAGGTAGTTATCGATCCGTCGCCACTGCCTGGAATATCTTCTGACCGAAATGCTTCCGGCGAGTCATTTACTATTACCCGTGGCCTATCAGTTGCGCCCGGTGAATTACGCTCGCTAAACTACTCGCGGCCTGGTGAACCATTGCAGGTAAGCCACTTATCATTACAGGTGAGCCACTGCTGATGAGCCACTACAGGTGAGCCACTGCTGTAAGCTACTTCAGCGTCAGTATTGTCTTCAACTAGATTATCATTTCAGATACGAATAGCATAGTAATATATCTGATGAGGTAAGATCACATCTAGACTAGTGACTGATGTGACGATGCCTCGTCATTTGCATTAGGTGTCAGAATTCCTCCCACGGCAAGCCTCCTTTCCCATTTCGCTTTCTTATTGTAGTCCATTGATCATCGTTTGAAATTTTAGGGTGATAGGATGAAGTGTATAATGGAGCAGATTGTGTAAATCAATCTCCATTGATGGCAAGCAGTTGTCGCCATTATAGATAAGTTTGTGTAGTGTGGCAATTGAGATAAGACGATCGATATTATTGTATGGTAAGGCGGCGGTTAGGCTTATCGATAAGAACGCTGACTGTGCACCAACAAAAGGTAGGGATTTATCGAGGCTGACAGTCGGTACTCAACGAGTAGTGCAATGCAAGTTGGAACTGATTTTGCAATTGAAGCATCATGATAATTTTTCATTTCAAGATCGAAAAGGCTATCTACGATACTGGTTCCAACTTCTCCATAGCACTTGACACCCCCTAACTCCCCAGGCGATGTAAGGGGTAGATTGCCATCCTCCACTCCCCACCTTCCTATATGGTTTGGGAGCTTCCTCCTTTGTATCTTCCTCCCACATTTCTGCACCGTCACCATACGAGTAGAGAAGCACGTCATCAACAAGGGCACATTCGACATGTGATATACCAAGGCCCTCAGTCCCGATTGGTGAATAAGTTTTCTCTCACCGCCTTTTTGGATTCGGAATGCGAAAGTATGCAATATATTAGCCGTTCTACAGACAAATTCGTCGATACCTTGAGGAAACGGGGTGTGTTTACATGAACGAGTGAGATTTCACACTGCTGAAAGAATGGGGAATACTTAAAGCACAAGCCGGCCAGCGTTGGCCATCTCTCATCACCCACGATCCTTTTCCAACACAATCAAAGTCAATCCTTTTGAGCCCCCAACCACTCATAAAATGCATACTTCAGTTGTTTCCCTTCTCACTCTGGTGATGGCCACTTTAGCCCAAGCATCCGTTACTTGTGTCAAGGTAGGAGCAACAGCGAAAGCGACCTGGACCAATTCGGCAGCACAGACATGTACGTGGACTGGGACTGTTGGAGGCAACTTTGGAACCAACGCTATCAACGGTGGAGAGTAAGCCTTTTCCACAATCCCATGTATCTCTCGCATACTGATAGATGTTTACAGCTACAGCTGCAATGGACGATGCGGAGCTGGTTGCACTGGAGCTGCCCTTGGCAATTATTAGTATGTGGACGCGCGGATTTTACGAGGTGCCTCGAAGGAATGTTGAATACTGACGAGGAGAACTTGCAGCACACAAGATTGCTGGAATCACGACATATGCTCGTACTTCAACAATGCCTCTGGTGGTGCAAGGTAAGATGTTTCACAAGTTTCTACATGTTGACAGCTACTTATCGAATGACACACAGTAACGCCAACTGCGGTTCGGCATTCACGGCTGCAGAAGAGGACTATCTTCTTGGTGGAGTCGATGGCTGTAGTCAGACAAATCCCAACAACCAGGCGACGGTGCCTAGTACGAAGCCTGTCTGTGTGTAATACATACGTCATATGTAGAATGTATAGGCAAAACCGGCTCGGAAGAAAGCAATGATGTTGGTATCGAAAAAAATATTTTGCATCATATTATCAAATACATGTATGTCCAACAAGCTTCTGGGCCCTCGGACAATTTCTAAAACCCCATCCATCAACCGCATCACCGTGAATAAGAGTATCCAATAGCCAAGGTGTGAATTTAGTTTCCCTTCTGCTCCTCTTTTGAACCTTCCTTCTGCGCACCCCCAAACATTCCCCCAACATATCCACCTGCAATTTTTGTACCGCCTGCCAGGCCCGAACCAGCATTCTGTGCGCCGCCCACAACTCCTCGCCCAACATCTTTTACATTCTTAATAACCGGATCCGTGAAGGTTGACGTAGGACCACCGTATGAGCCATCTTCATCCTTTCCTTTGCGCTCCATTCGGTTGATACCCTCCTTCCCAGCCAGGTTTCCGACGGGAGCCAGTAGACCATTCTCTCCGAGTTGATTACCGACAAGATTGTTCACATCATCTTGAATTTGGTCGATTTGTGAGACGCCGGTGACTTTGGTTTTGTTGAGTGTATCTACAGTTATGATTTAGCTTCGAGGTCGTGAATGTTGAAGTCTGGGTCGACCAACCTTTTGTCGCATATGATGCCTTGTTGTCTCCTTTTCCGAACCACTTCAAATATTGGTCCTCGATCCATGGCATCCACTTCTCATATTGATCGTTGTATGCCTCCTTTACCCATTCTGTATATGTTTGTTTTTGCTTTTGGTCATCGGAGAGGTTGTCATAAAATTGTTTCTTCTGTTCATCCGTGTGCTCGGGAGCCGACATGCCTGTCGCTTTCTTCAAGGACTCCATGGTATTATTTTAAATCGGCAGTGGGAAGTTTTAGCGTAGTTCGGAGTCGCGATGTGAAGTTGTAATTACTGTATGCACGATGTCAAAGAGATGTATGGTAAAATGTTTATAATTGGCAAAACGTACCAAACCCCTTCACAGTCTTGATATATATAACCAATTAATCCATAACTGGACAAAAATGATGCATGACGTAAATTGAACATGTCCTGCGATGCAATTGTTGAAATCCTGTTTTGTCATTCAGGGATGCAGGCTCAATACGGTACAGCGGGGGTAGGGAGGCTTGTAGAGGCTAGACCCCCAACAGCAGTCCCATGGAATAAAAGACTTTGGACGGCTGCAAACAAATGGTGCTGATGATGTGGTACCGGCAGTGTAACCATAATCCTACAATGATTTTTCACTTGCAAAATCCGTCCCATTCTATCACATCTCCCTTCGACGAACAATCTATCCTGCAAAATGTCACATAAACTTGTGATATGAAATTTCTTCAGTTAGTGTCATAAGATTTGTTTGAATTTCCCACGGGTGGGAAGGCACCTCAATTGGGCGTAACAATGTGAGCTGCTGAGGTGTATCGCGTAACTAGAGACTGATCGAATAAACTCGTGAAGTAGGAAGGCTCCGGAAGTAACCACGTCGATTATAGTTGTACATTGTATGTTCGCCGACCCAAAACGCCGTGAGGATAAGCCCATTAACACCTCAATACTCCTCTCACTACCATCCACCTCTAAATCCTCTTCCCCTGCCTCTGAAGCCACCTCTTCCTCCACCTCGACCTCCATATCCGCCCCCTCTGCCGCCGTATCCGCCGTCCCCATATCCTCCATCGTATCCTCTCGCCGCCGAGTTGTGATCCATATCATCTGCTATAGGTCTTGACCTCTTCATCTCTTTCGGAAATGCGTCGTGTGTCTTCCTCATTTGCGCGTAACCCAAATGCATTTTCCCGTAAAAATGGTCCGCCAATCTCCGATCGTTATCCAGCCGGCTTAAATAAGCTCCGCAGACATCACAAACTTGTAATTTCTGGTGTCCTGAAGGTCCGCTGGTATCTGATAGTGCTTTCAACTCCTTCTCCTTCTCCACTTTCGTCTGCATAGCTTGTCTGATGCGGAAGAATTCTTCATAAGCGCGCGATACCTCCGATTGTTCTCCTAGAATTTGAATCTCCAACAGCCCCGTCTCAATGGATTTCGATAGATCAGATATTTGTTTGAGCAGGGCGTTCGTCTGTCGAATTTCGTCGGGCGTTTTCTCCAGGCGTCGCTGCGCAACATCTATCCTCCTATTGCATTCATCGATATACTTCTGTAAGTCGCGCATGTAATCGTATTCAAAGCCCCATTTTTGTTTTTGAGGAGGGGCTGCAGCATCGTATTCCGTCTTCAAAGGTTCTGCATGAATTTTTGGACAGGGCCCTAAATCTTGCTTTGTATTTGTGAAAAGGTCGTGAGGACAGCTACCAACGAGGAAGGAACGGCAAATCTTTGGATCTGTGATTGACAGTTGAGCTGCGCGAGAGGATGCTCCAGCGCCCATAAGCTGCTCTGTTGAGAAGTCATGTTAGTGCAAAAAATGATAGATTTTTGACGCTCGTAGAAGAATTGCAGCTGAATTCAATGGAGCGCAAACATTTTCAAATTTGGAAAGAAGATAATCACCTACCTAAGAGCTTTCTCTGTTCTGCGGCCATATTTCGAGATGTATAATGTACGTTGTTGTGATTTATTCTCGAAAGAATTGAATGAAAAAGCTCAAGAGGAGACAAGGCTCGGGCGTCGGCGTAGGGAGCGGAAAGAGCCGCCATAAGGCTGCACGCTAAACCACTCAATTGCTTCCCAAGACTCTAAAGGTTTTTAGAATTCCTCAACCAATCGCTCATCACTCGCTCATTCAATCATTCATCCCATTCTTCATAATTCAATGAGGAGCTTCTTGACAATATGGCATTGGCATTGAATGCCATGGATCAGATCTGCTACATCGTGTTTCTACTATTGGGTCTATTATCTACAATAGTAATCGCATCCTCGGATTATCACGAGCAACTCCTTCTACAACCGCTTCATCCTTCCTCTTTACTCGCTTCCTTCAATTTTCAAAGCAACACCAGCCTCAAATCGTTCGAACAGCAGAATTTCCGCTATTTCCCAAGATCCTTAGGACAGATTCTTCAGTATGCCAACACTAGAGAATTACATTTGAGGTTCAGTCTTGGGAGATGGGATGCTGAGAATTGGGGCGCGAGGCCATGGGGAGGTACAAGGGAAGGCGGAACCGGTGTGGAGCTCTGGGCTTGGGTAGAAGCTGGTACTGATGAGGAGTGCGGTTGACATCTTCAAGAAATGGGCTCAGTCAGCTAACACATCCTTAGGGCTGATGATCGCTGGTTGACTTTGACCAACGCATTGTCTGGCCTCTTCTGCGCCTCCCTTAATTTTATTGATTCCACGAGAACAACGAGACCGGTATTATCTTTTCAACCCGTTGGAGACCACTCAAACTCTACACTGTCAAACCTGCACCTCCTGCATGGAACCCTACCGCGAGAAGTTGTCTGCACAGAAAACTTGACACCGTTCTTGAAACTCTTGCCCTGTAAAGGAAAAGCGGGCATTTCGAGCTTATTGGATGGGCACAAATTATTCGATGCGTCATGGCAGAGCATGTCTATTGACGTGCGACCTATATGCAGCAGCGATTCAAATGACTGCCAGCTTCAGATCATACAGACCATTGATATGGTTTTGGATATCCAAAGATCCAAACGGCCGAGAGGTTGGTAGATCAGTTCCTATCATGACCGTGGTGCTAACTCTAAGCAGATAACCCAATTCCACGACCTGTCCCCTTTGAAGATTTGAAATGCGATACCTCTAAAGCATATCATGCGGAAGACACCTGTTTCCCTCTCGATAACTCCGCGGAAGAGGAGGATTGGAGTTTATCGCAAATTTTTGGCCATTCATTGAAAGGATCATGCCCACTTGCCAACGACGTTGAAGATTCCGTTTGCATAAAGGTTCCTCATGCTCGCAATGTCTTTATTTCCGGAGGGGCGGTTGAGCACAAAGATTCTTCTGGATACAACCGATGTTTTCGATTACAACAAGACAGTGATTTCGAGATGGTATTGCCTCGACAAGATATTCATGAAAAGGCGCCATTGGAGCAGCCGCTACTTTATGCAGAGCGCTCATTCATTGGGTATGGACAGGAACGAGGTGGCGTACAGGCTATTCTCACGAATCCATCGCCAACCGATGCAGTTGATTTCGTGTACATGGAATCGCTCCCTTGGTTCATGAAAGTCTATCTTCACACGCTAGAAGCCAAAACGAATGGCTTTCATGAAGATGTCATACAAGAAATGTTTTATCGTCCAGCTCTAGACCGTAAGAGAGGAACTCAATTGGAAGTGCGCATGCGTATTCCGGCGAACTCTACGGTCATTTTAACCTATGACTTTGAAAAGGCCATTCTTCGGTACACCGAATATCCTCCTGACGCCAATCGTGGGTTCGATGTTGCCCCGGCCGTCATCACCATTGGAAATGTTAGCATCCGTACCACGACTCTTTTACTTCCTCTCCCAACACCAGATTTCAGCATGCCTTACAATGTCATTATTCTTACCAGCACCGTCATGGCCTTGGCATTTGGAAGTGTGTTCAATCTTCTAGTCAGGAGATTTGTTGCGGCGGATGAAGCTGAAAATTGGGATATCAAGGCTGTTCGATTACGGATTGCAGTGGTTGTGCAGAAGATTCTGGGTCGGATGGTGGGGAGAGCGAAGTTTGGCAAGGAAGAATAGGACATGATACCCACCATAAAATATGAATCATTTATCTCTAATTCTATCTGGAATGATAACCACCGTGTCAGCAGGAAAATGATAGGACGGAGGCTGGAACAAATCCCCTTTCCCTCATCCTGAGTTGTGAACTGTGAAATTATAGCCGGTAGTCTCTCTGATCACGATGCCTGTCCCACATTGTCGGGTCGGATCATCTATCATCCTCTCATGCTTCGAGACCCCGCCCGGATACTGTACGGAGTAAATGCGATCTAGATGGTTTGTATGGTCACACCGGCCATCCACCCACCCACCCACTCACCCATTCCATTCTTCCATTCCATCCATCCGTGAGCACGTTTCCCTCACATCTCATCCGCGTGCCGGGCCAAGGGACAAAGTTCAACATCCTTATCGCCATGATCACTTGTTCTATCTTCCACCATCTTCCACCATCCTCTCCTCTCTTCCTATGCTCATGCTCAGGAGACCTTCCTGTAACGTTACGTACTCGCAATACTCGAAAATATCGATACATCATCGCCCGGTGGCGTAACCTTCATGCCACCACGTCGGACCAATCCAATTCTTACCCCAAGTCGCAAGATCCGATGAGATGGAACGTGAATCGCTGCCCATGAACGGTCCAATTTAGATGTGCATGCTATTTGAACTCTCTTCACCAAATTACCGTCATGATCAGTCTTGGATATATTGCGGATTCTTTTGGGTTCAATTTCGACGTTTCTAAATGAGGATGCACCAACGCCATACACTCTAGCGCAATTAAAAAAAAAGTCAAAAACGCTCTAGCATGGTAGATCCTTTTAAAGTTCACACTCCATGCCAAACTTAATGTCAATAGACTGGAAGTTTGGCGTCGATCGGCCAGAAAGTACCCCATAAACTCACTTCGGTCGCTCAGGACTCAACGGTGTTCAATTCGAAATGTTGGCGGATTTGAGACCAAAAAACGGACCAGAAAACTCTTCCAGTTCGGCATGTTAGCCGGTTTTAGACCGAAAAGCGGACCAGAAAACTCTTCCAATCGTATATATTGTTCATTCCCCGGCTCGCAATCGATCAGCCTAGGCCTCTGGTGAGTTGAGCGACTCAAGTGAGTTGAATGAGTGAAATGAGTTAATCCGTTTATACAGTATGAGACATGGACGCTAGACAAACCATGGTTGTGGCTCTTGGGGTTTACCATCTTCTGGTACGTGCGTAGACTTTCGGAATGGCATTCTCTCTGGCCGCATGAGGAAATGAATGCAGTCTCATTATCTGACTTGCTGCCTGACATAAGCTAAAGTCTCACGGAAATGAGAATTCTTATTTCGACATCGACTGGACATTTTCAATTGAACCACGGGGCATGCTGGTGCTGGCATGATGCTGCGGACGGCGGATTTCCCCCTTTCATTTCTTTCTCTCCCAAGTGTTCTCATTCGCTGCATCTTCATTCGCTGCATCTTCATTCGCTGGCTTATATGGTCTAGGACTGGTGATGTTTAAATGATCCAAATGCTTGAGTCATTTGTGTCGTCGCGAAGGCGAGGGTTGGGAAATTTCTCATTCCCCGTTGAAAATTCAAGAGCCAAGAGTCACCGGATCGAGGCCTAGTGGTAACGTTATATGATATGTGATGGGTCTGGGACCCATCAAGGTGACTATTAAAGAGAGGATCTGCTCGCTCAATCGACCGAAGCATTTTCTCCTCAACTTCCAGCAATTTGCTACTACGTTAAGAGTCAGGGACTTTAGTGACGTTAGTGACTCGACTTTAACGAGCATTAGCAAGCTCTGCCTATAAACTCTGCCCTCCCCCACTGCTCTTCAGCTTTTCCCTTGCCCTCTTACCTTCACCACTGCTCTCAGCTCTTTACCCCGTTCTTTCTTCTCTTACTTACACCAACCTCTTGAATACCTTCGGTTGTTTCCTTTCGTCAGAGCAATCATGATGCATCTATTCGTGCAGTACTCGGTACTGGCTTTGACCTGTGTATCTTCTTTCGCATCTGCATTAGCAGTTCCAAACGGTGATTATCCTAAGGAATCTGGGATAAAAGCTGCCGTAGCAGGCGCCGTAGGACCCGCGACCGGGGGATATCACAATGCAGCCTACTTTGTCAATTGGTGAGTGTTTTGGCTTACTATTCCTTTTATCTGGTAGCAAATGTGTCCTCTAACTGGTTTTATTACAGGGCAATCTATGGACGAAACTATCAACCTCAACAATTGCCGGCCTCCAAGCTGACCCACGTCATATATGCATTCGCCAATTTGCAAACAGATGGTACAGTGTATGTCCACGTTGTTCTTTTCTGGAAACATTTTCCAATGCATGCTAACCTAAAATCAGGTACCTCTCTGACACATATTCCGATATTGAGAAACATTATCCCACTGATTCCTGGAATGATATCGGAAACAATGTTTATGGATGCATCAAGCAACTGTACATACACAAGAAACACAATCGTCAGATGAAAACTCTTCTAAGCATCGGTGGTTGGACGTACTCTTCAAGTTTCGCTGCTGCCTCCAGTACCGAGGCAACTCGTGCACGATTTGCCGCGACAGCGGTGCGATTTGTTCAGGACCTTGGATTTGATGGTCTTGACATCGATTGGGAGTATCCTGCCAACGATATCGAAGCTACCAACTTTGTGCTTCTCTTGCAAGCTGTTCGCTCCGCCCTTGATGCATATGCCGCACGCTATGCGCCTGGCTATCATTTCCTCATCACCGCTGCAGCCCCTGCCGGTCCAGACCACTACAATGTCCTTCATATGGCAGATATGGATAAGTATCTTGATTCCTGGAACTTGATGGCGTATGATTATTCTGGATCCTGGGATAACACCACTGGTCACAACGCGAATGTGTATCCTAGTGTGCTTGAACCAAAAAGTACACCATACTCAACACAAAGGGCCATCACTGACTACGTAGCCAAGGGTGTTCCAATTTCCAAGATAATCATGGGTCTACCACTTAATGGGAAATCGTTTCTGAATGCCACGGGATTAGGATTGCCATATGATGGTGTTGGCACAGGATCATGGGAAGCCGGAATATATGATTACAAGGTTCTCCCTCGAGCTGGTGCCACCGAAATTTATCTTCCTGATCTCGTTGCAACTTACAGTTACGATGATGTTACCAAAGAACTTATCAGTTATGATAGCGTCAAGACAGTCTCAGCAAAAACGGAGTATATTATGGTTAGCGGCATGGGTGGTGCAATGTTCTGGGAGACCAGTGCGGATAAGACCGATGATGGAAGTCTCATTTCGACGACGGCGGGACTTTTCCCCGCTTTGGATCAGGCCAGAAATCTGTTAACTTACAATGCGAGTGCATATGCGAATATGGCGGCAGGTATGCCTGGTGAGTAGGCTTGGGGTACATTTGGGGGAGGGGGCAGATGGTTTGTTCGGCGATAGGCAAGGCAGGAGATGCCTAGGATTTAGGTAATCATCTGGCGTATATGTGGCGTTGCTTTTCCAATTTGATGAAGGAGATTTTTAATTTCGTTACATATATCAATCGGGCTTGGTTTCACTACATAACACGAAAGCATTTACTGCCCGCCGGGATGCCTACCATTACGTTCATGCTGCGTCGTGATCATCTTATGACTGTGTGATCCCGTTTCGTTTTACTGTCCATAACGCGTTGCGCCGCCTATCCAAGTGTCATCCAGCTGACGTCCCTTTCCGGCTCTCAAATCCAATCCCGAAATATAACACCACCTCCGCTCACTGGATTTAACTACACCAGAGGAACATTCAATGCATCTCAAATATCTCTTCCAGTTGGTCCTCCATTGATTAACACAAGAAAACTATCGGGTAGCTACCCCAGGAGTGATTTGAATTGCTTACCAAATAATTCGGGGAGGTAGAGATAAATCAACGGCTGTACCGGCCGGTCCACTCCGTGTATATATATTTCCAAGCTTGTCAGGCCTACCACTCTGATAATTTGGGCAATACCGCTTTCTGCTGTTCTGCCTATAATGCAAACAAGTGTCACAAGAGATATTCGTTCCTCCAAGTGTAGGTTGTATAGCAAGAGTCAATGCGTGTTCCTCCATTGAAGACAAAGAAATTGCAACTTGTATCAAAACCCATGAATCATTGCTTTTACAACGTTTCTATCTACAAAAGAATCATGGAAAAGCTATTCATCATTGATCACAATGTTTTTCGAATGTTTGTTAAAGCACCGAGCACAATGTCAATAATTCTGTTTCCAGTAATCGAGCTTAATTCAACTAACTAGACAGTACATGACAAATAGGAAAAGGAAAGCAAGGTCTAAACGAGCAAAACATCCAATCAGAACAAAAATCTTGAGCCGAAATCAATGGGCTAGGTGGCCACCAAGCCCACGTTTCCAAGAGCAGCCTATGGTTTTGTTACGAGGACAATCGTATTCAGTTCTCGCAGAGGACTATAGCTTTTAAGCTCTCTATCTGCAGGTCAAATCACCAGTCCTTTGATCGAAAGAGCAGCGGGCACCGTTATATCTGTAGGAAAGCTAGCTATTTGTTAATATGATGATTTCATCTTTTGCAGTGATAGTTTCTTACATTGATATATCCACCTTCGCTGTTGGTATAGAAAGCGTTGTTTCCAGTCATGTACATGCAATCGTAACTGTAATTATTAGTTATCGAATTTTGAGAGGAGAGCCACGAATTGATGCTGTATAGATTACTTACTCGGTATTGAGCATACCAAGAGAGAGCTCGGCAGACACTTTTCCATCGATACCAGCAGCATTTTGAAGACGATAGCCCTTGTTGTAACAGACAGCGGCAGGGAACTTATTGTAATCTGGGTTTCTTGCCCACATCTCAAGAGTAGTCTTTTGAGTGAACTTCTCACGTGTCTAGAAAGTGGATTAGTATCAAAGGAAAATTATTTGGGGTATTTTGAAAGCTACTCACTTCATTCCATTGTTTGAGATTCTTGAGGGTGTCACTTGCGATCTCAATAGCGATCTTGGTCGAGATGCCAACGCCCTTGATTGCCATTGCTGAAGCAATAATTACGAGTGGTGCTACACGCTTCTGAAGCGCTAGATCGCTCTCATCACCCTCATTGTCGACCAATGCTACACGCTTCTGAAGAGCTGGGTCGCTCTCATTATCCTCCTTGGCGACCAATGCTCTAGAAGCATCAAACTATCAAATCATTAGTACTTATTTAGAACTTTGAGAGATATCTCTATATACCTGTCCACTGAAATGGGTTTCAACTGAGGGTGCAACGACTGCGTTTGGGTCTCCAACTGCAGCTACTGGGGCTGGGAGGGCAAGTGCATTGGCAATGGCTGCGCAGGCGATGATGGTGGTAATGGAGAACTTCATTTTGATGGAAATGAGTTGTTGATTTTCTAAAGAGAGAATGAGAGTTTGATTTGTGTGTGGAAGTGAATGTGGAAATGAATGTGTGAATGTGATGATGGTGAGATATTTTGAACGGGAAACAAGAGAGGTTTATATAATCCCAAATCCTCGTATAGCTATCACATCTGCTGTAATTGTCTTTGACAATTCAGACGCACCAAGCAAGGATTCGAAAAATATGGCAATCTCCGGATTTCAGTGAAACGCTCGTGGCATTGAGTTCAGCCAAACGCGTGGTAGTTCAGAAAGGAATTTCAGACGAGAGGCTCAAAATGTCCCCAATTAAAGTGCTCAAATAACATCTACATTTGAGCATCCATGTTTAGTGCGTCTCATTTTTCGAATGAAGACAGAGTCTCGCTCATCTTGAACACCAGTTTGAAATAGAGTTATATCCTCAGCGTATTCTCTGACTTTGACCATCAAGAGCAATCCAAAAACTTTAATCGAAGTGCAAGCACACCGCCGAATGAAAAGTCCCAGGAATAGTTAGTTACTTGGCACTCTAGAGATCGCATGAGCATAACAAATTTGAAATAAAAGTTTTTGTGCTCTTTGGTTGATGGTCAAGAGAATGCGCCGAGGATAAAACTCTAGGCGATGTTGCAAACACGCCGTCGGCGGAAAAACACCAGTGACAGTCAATCAGTCGGCACTCTAGAGACTGCGTAAGTACAGTAAATTACAAACTTTGAATCTGCACGTTGGTTTTGCCCCCTATGCAGTCAGTTTCATCAATTGCCGGAGCCATCACATCACGTGATACCATTTTCAATTGACTAATTCAGGTAACTATACAGAAAACAATTTCCCTGTAGGTGATATAATCACATAGTTGAGTAAGTTTGTCACGGGCAGGATCAGGATGGAAGCAGGTGAATAACAGGTCTCTCTTTATTGATAAAA
>NGKH01000019.1:31250-91902 GCA_002162575.1 Sclerotinia glacialis
ACCGCTCGTCGTAACCTTCTAATAATGTACTAGCGCCCTTCATACGGTAGCCCCGTGACAAAGTTACAACTTTTCATTCGCGCCTTGGCCTTTGGCGCGTTCGGTCTTGTGGTCTAGAAATTGAAGGTTTTCTGGAGACAGGAAGATTGAGGTGATACCCCTAGATAGCTTAGATGCGTTTGACGATCCAATAAACTTTTCAGCGACTCGCGTACTTCTCCCATCAAATCGGATAGTTCCGAAACCTTAACCATTTTTTCCTTAAATATTCTGGTGGGGAGACCCCTGGAGATGCTTGTGCGAACCCCTTTCTAAACGAGGTTGAATTTGCGGGGGAAAACTCGAAGTTGGCCTAAGAAATCTATCGTTCGACTTTTATTAATAGCAAATTTCAAGAAAAATATGAATGAATATGCTCGGCCCATACCCACTTTCGTGCGATCTATTTGGCGACCTTGCTGTATTGAGTACCAAGTAAATGGAACAAACTGGATATGGGTCCAACTTGATTCAACCATAGCTATCCTCGTTTCTAGCCAAAAATGGATAACAAAACTATCCACTGTGCCAATTCTCCCAGTCATATACCGTTCGGCTTCACCAAGTTTTATCGAGTCGGGCTAAACCCATATACAGTTTGTCGGGTCTATACAGTATAGATGTATGGGATCTATATCCTTTCTGTATAGGAAAGATCCTGCTTAGGAAGGAGTTCTGTACTTTCTGGCCACACGAGTGACCATCTGCTTTCTCTCTTAAATCCACATACTTTTTAGAGCATGTGGTTTGATAAATTGCTCCTTCTACACCTTTGTCTCCTAAATCGACCTATTTTCTCAACGCTCGTATCGAGGTGGCATCTATGTTTGGATTCAATCGTTTTCTATCCCTGGGTTGCCATTTGACTTTACGATCAGACATTCGAAGGTTTAGTACCAGCGGAAGTTTGTATGGCGATACCATCTTTGAAGAGGGGTTCTTACAAAAGTTGGACCAACAATTTATGATGCTTTGAAACTGGTCGCTAGCCATGACGGTAAGCTCGCAGCAATATTCAGCAATCTCCCTCTGGAAATATCAGACTTTACTTCAATGGACAGATTAGGTTTTACATCCATCTATGAGGGTTCTTCCAGAAGGCCGCTCAAAAATAATAAAAGTTATTGTTGAAATGGATAATTTCAATGGTACAAGAAGGTAGGGGGAGTTAGGCCCAATTAGTTCTAGTAAAGTTCTAGTATATTAGAGCTCTCCTTTATGTAGATCCTTTCCTCTTTAGTAGGATCTAAACAGTCTGAATGCCCTCATAATCTACCCCATCTGCTTGCCGTGATTCCTGTGAAAAGTCATTCCTTTAACCGCTATCTTCAATCTCTTGACGATCCAGGAGTCAAAAATGTCTGGCATTGGCATATTGTTAACTCTCCTCTGCAAAGTCAAAAGTTCTTGCTTCGAGCACCAAGTCTTTGCACTAGGGCTTTGATCTTGCAAATTTTTGTCGACGCCAATGCACCATACCCGTCGCAGAGGTCACACCTTCATGTATCAGTTGACATTCAAGGCCTACTTCGATTCGACGAAGCCTTGAGTGTGATTATCCCTTGAAAGTGACGGCGACAGCGGCGGCGCTGCGCAGAAATAAACCCCCACGGATACCCTCGGATAATCCATCAACCTCTGAGTAGATATAATTTGTATAAATTTGTATAATTTATGAAAATATTTAAGATTGGTATAACAATTGGTCTAATCTGAATGGATATCTCCATAAATTATTTTGGGATTATCCATCAACCCATGGATAATTTGCGGATAATCCGCAAATAACCCATTATCCGCCCTACAGGTACCCGTTGCACCGCCACTGCCACTAGCTGAGCCGAAACACGTACAGTATAATAAAATGATTGAAGGCCTTGCCAAGTGTGAACCATTGTATCAAAGTCTTGCTCTCGGACAATTTTGCATACCATCGAAATTTCAAGTATCAAGCTGCTGTCATGTTGTGGAACTAGTCATGAGACGGTTCATTCCACTGATACGTAGTTATTTATATAACCTTACACAGCAGATTGACGTACTTTGCGAGAACACATTGTTCAATTGCAAGTAGTCATGCTCCAACTTTGGATAAAGGGTGCAAGACATCAGCATCACCATAACGTTTGGGGGTAAGATTTGGGAAGTGTCAAAAGCAAAGCAATGGCTCGCCCCTTAGACACTAGGACGAAGACACGCCATTGTCCAGACACTGATAACCCAAATGGTAAGTAAGTGCCATCCCCTTAGAACCGATGCACTCTTCCTCTTCCACACTTGCAGAGTAATTGGACGCAGCCAGTCAATGCAGTACGTTCGATTCATTTAAACATGGTCAACACCACAAACATGTTTATTATTCATCACGATCGATGATTGGTTCCATCTCCATCTTTTTGTATCCGAGTGGAAATCCAATTCGACTCCATATACGGTACATTCAAAACCCTATTCCATGATAGGGAAAGTTTGATACGAAGCTCTTGAGTTTAGACGAGTATCATCATCAAAAATTGAAATGGATGCAGCCGTCGTTGTACACTCCATATATCTATGACACGATTGCTTGCATAGAACTAAGGTAGGAGGATCACGGATCGGCATCGGCATCGGTCTATCTCTAAGCACCGACCATCCTCGGTCCAAAATTAAGCCTCATTGCTCCAGAGCCCATAGGTAGGTACATGAGTACACACTCCGTACGTTCGTACATACTTACTACCAGTACTACGTATTTTTGGAACGGAGGGGGTATAACCAGGTTTCCGATATGTCGGAGCCTGGTACAACCAACTACTACCGTATGTCCCTACCCGTCAAATGATGAAGTCTTTTTTCCGTGTGCCGCCCTCGTCTCGTAAATATATAGTTCTATCCTAGGCAGTGCCTACAGGTGCAGACATCACGGATCTACCTTCAAATCCTCTCTCTCAACATTAACCCGCCACTCATTTACCATATCAGAAGTGGCTGGATTCAACATGGCAGCTTTGGAAGAGATACCTGGGCCTCCTGGACTTCCTTTCTTAGGCAACGCCCACGAGCTCGACCCCGTCAATCCCTTTGCTAGTATTGAGCGTTTGGCAGGAATATATGGTAGGAATCATGTAATCCCCTTCTTTTTGTCTAATGTCGCTGATGATATTTTCCTTTAAACCAGGTTCCATCTTCAAGCTTAATATCGGCGGCGACGAAAAATTGTGGATATCCTCGCAAGCACTCCTCAATGAGGTCTGTGACGAGAAGAGGTTCACGAAGATAGTCTCGGGAAGCTTAGAGCAAGTTCGACATGGGGTCGGCGATGGCCTTTTCACTGCCCAATATGGCGAAGAAAACTGGGAGTTGGCACATAGAGTATTAATGCCGGGTGTGTACCATGAGTCCCAACAAACTGTTACTGCGAATTGACTAGACAAAGCATTCGGGCCTCTGTCCATCCGATCCATGTTCGGCGAGATGCATGATATTGCGTCACAATTAGTCATGAAATGGGCGAGATTTGGTTCAAAAGAGAAGATTGACGTTACGGATGACTTCACGAGATTGGCACTGGACTCCATTGCTTTGTAAATCATGCATTCATATTTACGATTAATTAGGCAGCTGAACTGACGGGGGACCTAGGTGCGCAATGGGTACCCGTTTCAATAGCTTCTACCGTGAAGAAATGCATCCCTTCGTCGGCGCCATGAGTGGATTCCTTCTCGAATCTGGTGCTAGAGCTCAGCGACCTGCAACCGCCAATTATTTCATGCGCTCCGCACAAGCCAAGTTCGATTCTGATATCGCGCTGCTTCAGAGTGTAGCTAAGGAACTGTTGGCTGAGCGACGAGCGAGTCCCAATGATAAGAAAGATCTGCTCAATGCCATGATCAACGGCAGAGATCCAAAAACTGGAAAGGGTCTCCCAGATTCGAATATTTTGAACAATATGATTACCTTTCTCATTGCCGGTACATAAACTTTCCACAGTGTATCGGGTCAGTCTATTCTAATCATCTTCCCAGGTCATGAAACGACGAGTGGAATGTTCTCTTTCCTTTTCTATAACTTGCTGAAGAATCCTTCAGCATACCAGGCAGCTCAACGCGAGGTTGATGAAGTTGTTGGCAAGGGACCCATAACCATTGATCACATGTCGAAACTCCCCTACATAGAAGCTTGTCTGCGAGAGACGTTGAGATTGACTCCTACAGTACCCGTTATATCCTTTTATCCCCTGCCCGATTCAACCGAGTCGCCTATAATTATCGGTGGTAAGTACGAAGTGAAGCCAGGGCAGTCAATACTTGCTTTCATCCCCGGAATTCACCGTGATCCCACTATTTACGGTGACGATGCCGAGTCATTCAAACCGGAACGGATGCTGGACGAGCCATTCAGAAACTTACCACCTAACGCTTGGAAACCTTTCGGCAATGGTATGAGGGGGTGCATCGGAAGACCTTTTGCATGGCAGGAGGCACTTCTCGCAGTCGCTATGCTCTTACAAAACCTCAATTTCAGAATGGATGATGCAAGTTACAATCTTTTCATCAAACAAACATTGAGTATCAAGCCAAATGGATTTTACATGCGCGCCAGTCTCCGGGATGGCATTGATACTCTTCACCTCGAAAAGATACTACATGTTGATAGTTCCAAAGAGCGACTGTCAGAAGGCGATCATAAGATTAGCAAGGATTTGAGCAACTCGGGGAAACCAAAGCAACCAATGTCCATCTTTTATGGTTCAAACTCAGGAAGCTGTGAAGCTTTGGCTCGAAATCTTGCAAGAGAAGCCAGTGGACGTGGCTACGAGGCTCAAGTTGAACCACTTGATGCTGCTGTAGACAAGATCCCGAAAAACCGGCCAGTAATCTTGATATCGTCAAGTTATGAAGGACAGGCTCCTGATAATGCTCGCCATTTTGTTGAGTGGTTGGAAAACCTACAAGGCAGTGACCGTCTTAAGGACATTAAATATGCTGTTTATGGCTGCGGAAATCGTATGTGTTCCCCTACTATGTAACTGTCGAGGAAAGGAAAATGATCATTAACACTCCCAGATGACTGGGTAGCTACTTACCAACGAATTCCGAAATTGCTCGACACCGAGTTCAAGAATAACGGTGCAACAAGGATCGTAGATATCGGAGTAGGTGATGTTGCTGCTGGAGATATCTTTGAAGCTTTCGACAAATGGCAAGATGATTATCTTTGGACTCAATTAACTAGCAGTGCGGATCGTGAGGAAGATGTAGGATTGGAAATCGACATCGATTCTAGTGCCCGGTCCTTTAGGCTTCGACAAGACGTACGCGAATCAATTGTTTTAAGCAACAAGGTTTTAACTGCACCGGGAGTGCTAGAGAAGCGTCACATATCACTCAAAATGCCGACTGGTATGTCATATCGTGCTGGCGATTATATGGCAGTGCTGCCGGTAAACAGCCCAAAGAATATCCGAAGGGTGCTGAAACATTACGGACTTCCTTGGGATGCTATATTGAACATCAAAGCTAATGCTAATACTACTTTACCAACTGGGCACCCCATATCTGTGTGGGATGTTCTTGGAGCTTACGTCGAGCTCAGTCAAGTTGCCACTCGCAAGGTACTATTTCGCTTCATCCTCCTGTATTTCAGAATGCTAACCTTGGTAGAATGTTGCAAAAATAGCCGCAAGTACACCTGAACCAGAAGTGAGAGAAAAGATCGAGTATTTGGGTAAGGAAGGCTTCAATCAAGAAATTTTCCTCAAATGTCGTTCGCCACTCGATATCCTCGAAGAATGTCCATCCGCCGCATTATCTCTGGGAGACTTCCTAGCGATGGTTCCACCCATGAGAATACGTCAATACTCCATCTCTTCATCACCGTTGCATGACCCCACAGTCGCCACCCTAACCTGGTCTGTTCTCGACGCTGTCTCAAAAGCCGGTGACTCGAAGCGTTATTTGGGGGTAGCATCGAATTACCTTTCTTCTATTGAGGAGGGAGATCGTGTGCATGTTTCCGTCAGACCAAGTCGTGGATCCTTTCACCCGCCCACGGATTTGGAGAATACTCCGGTAATCTATATTTGCGCCGGGACTGGATTGGCTCCCTTCCGTGGTTTCGTGCAAGAGCGAGCATTGCAAATCGCTGCCGGACGAAAACTAGCCACTGCATATTTGTTCATTGGCTGCGCACATCCCGATAAAGACTCTCTGTTCTCCGAGGAGCTGAAGAAATGGGAAGTCGATGGAGTAGTAAAGCTGTATTACGCCTTCTCGCAATCTCCAGAACTAAGTAAAGGATGCCGCCATGTTCAGGATAGACTTTGGGAAGAAAGAGAAGAGATAAGGGACGTTTTTGACAGTGGTGCAAAGTTCTATGTGTGTGGATCAAGTATGGTTGGTGAAGGTGTCTCGGCCATGACTAAAAAGATTTACGCGGAGGCTGCTGATCTTCTTGGGAAGACTAAGACGGACGAGGAGGTTGAGGAATGGTTTCGGGGCATCAAGAATGATAGGTTTGCTAGTGATGTCTTCACTTGATGGGATGGGTGAAAGCGTATTTGTCCCACGGGGTAAGAACCTGTTGAGCTTTTAGCATCATCATGTTGAAGTCATTTATCGATAATTAATCAATCGTTTGAATTCAAATTGACTATACATAAATACGAATAATTGAACGTCTTTCGTAGTTCAAGCCATGGGCGAAGATAATTTAGTACGGAATACCATCGTCAAACCATAACCATTCATCCTCGGGGCCTTATGGCTCCTTGAAAATTCAATGGCATGTCTCCACCTATGGTTTCAGTGCTGCTTGATCATGTGTATACCTCAGGATATTTATGGCAGCTTTCGAAAGCGTTCCATCTTTGAATGCTCGATAAACCGTGCCTGTGTAGAATCCTACGGTGGGCGCCTGCCCGGAAAACATTTCATCGCCTTCCCCCTGCGGCGTCTTCAAGTGTAGCGACGAAAGGAATTGTACTTTCAAGGATCTTCTCACGAACCTATATATGGATCTCGAAGCAAAACCCAGAAATGGAGTAGTATCTCCGTGGACGAGGTAAGCATCGTGATTATGACACCATGTGTCATACAATGAGTCCGCCAAGGTATCCACGAAGCCCTCCAAGTTCTCGAGTGTGTGAGGCTTTTTATCGAAGCTAGAATGACCCCAGAAGAAGCCGCGCATAGACTTCGCTACGAACGGAAACCTTTCTTGGGCATTTATACTCACTGTTGCATCCATCACACGTTGCATTTCTAACCAAAAGCCCGAGAAGAAACCTTCAGCAGCAGCCGAATCATTCAGGCCTGCCTGCATCATGTATTTCTCGTGTAACAGTGTACGAATATGCGGTTCATATCCGTCCAGAAAGCTTTGATTCAATGCGCGAAGGTCAAGGGCTTGACAAACCGCCAGCAGATGTGCGGCCATGAGTTGGCAAAGTACCTCATTTGCCATATGGGTAAATCTGGCCGAAATTAGTGCGAGAGAGTTAAGCGACTGGTTCCCCATTTCGGCAGTCTGAACATGGTTGACTGGATTTGACAAGAAGCCTAAGTCCGCTGTTAATGCAGCAATGTTAAGATCTGTTCCTTTGAAGATGTACGAGATGCTTGGATTCTCTGCCACGAGATTCGGTGGCAAGCCATGGCTTGTGGCTGGATTAATCATCTCGGTACATTGTGTGAAAAGCATTCTACCAATGGACTGTATTCCTTGGCCCTTTTTTTTCATGGCTGATGTTACTGCTTTAGCTTGAAAGTTTCCGCTGTGAAGAAAATTACCATTTGGGCCTGAGATAGGATTGTCTGTTGCAGAGTTGCACTCGATTCTAATCCGCTGATATTCGAGAGCTTCCCTTCCTGGTTCTATTGCAAAGTCGCGAAAAACTTGGAGCACTTTCGTATTGTGATTTGTATAATGTGGAGCTGACGATAGTGCACGATGAATTGCTTCAAAGTTTGTGCAGCCATCGAGTTGTGCCTTGAATGCAGGAAAGAAGTAAGCTTTTATAGATATGTTTACTTTGGTGGGGTCAAATACATAAAATATGTGGGATAAATGCCCCTGATATCGATGCTGGTGAATGTATATATCGGATAGAGTTTCCAAACCCCGAGGCTGATTGAATTCGGCTTGAAAGTATTTAAACCATTAGTCTTGACATCCTTCCGAGGATTGCAAAAGGTTTTGATGAAGCTGCGCGCCTGCGACTTCATTGAATAGGTCGAGAGTAGTTCCAGCGTGCACACCCACGGGTTCTATAGAATATCGTATGGTTGGAGGGTCATTTTGTGTTCCCCAATCCCAGCTGAATTCAATCGGAGTACCGTCATCTGTCATGAAACTCGGCCACTGGTGATTCATTTCCCATGTTTTAGCAGCGGAAGCATCGCCAAGACTTGTTGCGATGTATTCCGCGAAGAATCTCAGATCTCTATATTGCAACTCTGTAGAATATCCGGCATAGTATAACATAACAGCAAGTGCGTAGCTAGAATGATGTTTCCAACAATATTCTTGCTGCAGGCTCTGAGAAGGTGCTACCTCGCGATCAACAGATCTGAAGACTAAAGGCTCCAACGGTTCAAGTATGGTGGATTGATCTTCGCCATCACATCTCCATTGAAGGTGCTTGGAAAATGGAGCCATGAGAAGAGTTAGAGAGATGATACAAGCCGACTAGAGCGTGAGGCTTGATACTGAATCGACAGGACTGTTGAGACTGGTATAATCCAAGGTCAGGTGACATCGCAAAGGCAAGAGGACAATTGTTGGTGCCGAATTGAACTCGACTTCAATGGAGGATCGGAATCGTAACAAAAGTTTCGCATACTCGGTGAGAACTAATCACAACGGCCCTGCAAGCCATCTTGCCATTATAGCTCATCAAAAACCATCAATCTCATAAATCCATTGGTCACCCTTTCTTGAGTGTGGTCACTTAATTTCCCATGGGCAGTTACGCCGTGTGCCGGCAGTTGGGATATTATTACATGAAGGTTGTTTTACGAAGGATTTTTCTTATCCACCTTGAGGATGCGTTAAGCCTAACCGCAACCGGCTGGACCAGGCCCTGTTTTGGAAACGAGCACAGATCGCACGGGGCCCATTTTTGCGGGTCGCGTACCTACTCTGTGTGTACGTACTCGGACCAAAATCTGTCTTTACACCACAATAGTGTAGTAATAGCATTGTATTCGTATTCTTTCAACATGCTGCCATGGTAATGTCTTTAGAATCGATCCCCGGTATGGCAGACACGCCTCGCAACCAAAACCTAAATTGGAAATCGATTTTCAGTCATTTGTTCTTCACGCGAAATTTTCCGTGGAGCTCCGATATGTGCGGGCGTAGTCGGTCAATCGTGGAAATTCCCTTGGGTTTTCCTCTAGAGATAGGGATGAGGGCCGACTTCCAGACTACGCACCCTTCATTTCATTAGACGGGTGCGGGGTTCTCTGGGCCTTAATTGCGGCGAACCAATGGAGCTGGGTCAGACTCTGCGTCCTATGTTGCCCATACAGGCAGCCTAAGCTGTTGTCACGTCAGTCCGCTGTTGGGTGCCAGCTGCTAAATAATTGTAAGGTAAGACTAATCACCCTTTCGATTCCCAGGGAAGACAAAAATATACTCATGGAAAGCTAGGACACAGCTCGTTCTATCCCTACACATCCCGAACTCGATCCTTTGCTTCAAGCACAGATCTCAGATCTCAGACCACATTTTACCACCATGAATGAGTCTTTTATTTCTCGCATGTATATGCTCACTAATCGTGGTACTACTACAACTGCTCCATACCCGCTACTATAGGGGCCTGCACAAAATTCCAGGCCAGCATTTCGAATGTCTGGAAGGTATCCGCCTTATATCGAGGTACTATGCCCCAAGAAAACATAGCTATTCATGCCAAATTCGGTCCCGTTGTTCGCATTGGACCTCACGACGTTTCTTTCGCCAGCCCTGAGGCTCTGCAGCTTATTCACAGTTCTCGTAATGCCTTTGCCAAGGTAAGTAATCATGAAAACTTTAGCCCAGGTCGCGATCAACGTTGTTCAACTCCGAAATTTTGTAGTCCAACTTCTACAAACCAACAAGCCATCTTTACGAAAGTCACCCACTTTTCCATCTCTTCTCCATACAAGATGTTCAATACCACAATGCACTCAAGAAAAATATAGCTGGGTTGTATACCAAGAACGAAATTCTTGATCTCGAGCCCCGCATCGACAGCTGCGTCGAGCTATTCACCGATCGGCTCGCCCAATTAAGTTTCAGCGGCCCAATCGACCTGGATATGTCACTTTGGCTGCACTTGTTTGCCTTTGACTGTCTTGGGGAAGTGAACGTGTCGAAGAAATTTGGATTTTTAGAGAGCGGAACGGACATTAGAGGCATTATTACTGCAGCAGATCGCATATTGCATATGACCGGCTTGGTAATATTTCGCTCCTTAAGTCCACGACTGCTGATGTTCGCTAATGTTTTGACCAGCATGCTCAAGCACCAATCCTCCAAATGTTACAGAATACCATTTAGAGGATATGGAATGTGAAGAAAAACAATCCGTTGCTGATGGTGAGTCACTGTTTTGTCACTTCTCCTGCCAATCTCACCATTGACTATTTTCTGAGCAATGATTCAAACAGTACACCTTTGCAGAAGTTGCATCAAGAAGACAAAACCCAAAACCTGCTTCGGATATGCTCAACAACTTTCTGAAACTCCAGGAAGCACAGCCTGAAAAGCTTTCGGACAAAAAGAAATTACTGGTGCTTTGTATATAAACTTGTGAGTGATACTCAATTCATCCAGGTCCACATATCCGGAGAGACTTTCGATTTTTCAACACCATATACTAACATTTGTAGAATGGCTGGCCATGATGTTCTTGCCATCACGCTCCGGACAATTTTCTATTATCTTGCTCGAACGCCACGTGTTTTAAACAAGTTACGAACAGAGATATCATCAGTTGTTGGAAAATATTCGCTTTCCGCAGTCGTACCTTACTCGGAAGTCTCTCACCTCCCGTACCTGTAGGTATTTTGTGGCGAAGATCCTCATTATAATCTATCACTGACAGAGCAGTGATGCCATCATTCACGATGCCCTTCGCATACACGCTAACACTGGCACTATTTTGGAGCGTGTTGTACCCGCCAACGGAGCCGAGATTGATGGATATCAACTCCCAGGTGGTACAATTGTGGGTGTCAATGCGTGGGTCATTCATCGCAACACCGAGATTTTCGGCGGTGACGCCGACAATTTTCGCCCAGAGCGTTGGATTGAAGCCTCGGACGAAAAGCTTGGAGGGATGAAACGTAACATGTTCTCGGTAAGCGAGCTGTTTCTTGTGTCCAAGACCAGTGACTAACATACTATAGTTTGGAAGCGGACCTCGAACGTGTATTGGGCGAAACATGGCAATGATGCAAATAATTAAACTGATTGTAGAGTTCTACAGACGATTCGATGCCGTTTTGACACACCCACAAAGAGAATGGAAGGATGGGTAACGAAGCAGACTGACATGAATATGCTTGTTACCTCCATCTAGGGTCTGACAAAGCTGGAGGCTTGATATGATCTTAAAACTAATCGATGATGTATTATGTCGTAGTTTTCTTAACGTCGATAATTAATCATCATTACCAAGTAGCTCATCTGATATCATGTGTTTCACTTCATCCTGCAACCATTATGGGAACAACCGAAGTCTTCCCCAATAAATGCCCCAAACAAGTTAGAAAGGTCAAGGACCCTTAACTTAATAAGTGTCAGACTTGCCTTGTCAAATAAAGTGGGTAGTTTGGCTTCTGCTTTTAGTCACAAGTCTGGTTTCTTCTTGCGTGTGTATTTAATCAACTCTTCCGTCCCTTGATTCAATCATCAGACACGACAAAACATTACCTAAGCATAAATATTTCCCTTTCGTTGGGAACTTTTTGAATATAATGACAAATTCAAATCTTCTCATCACCGGTGCCACGGGCTTCATTGGCTTTAGGGCCTTACTCGAGGCACCCGATGCGGGTTATACCGTTCGTGCAGCGATTCGAAACGAATCCGGATCCAAAGTCTTGCTCTCTCACCCAGCACTTTCGGAATTTGCCTCCAAGAACAAGCTTTCATTCGTTGAAGTCCCAGATATTCTACACCCTGATGCTTATACCAAAGCACTAGAAGATATAACCTACGCAATCCACATTGCGTCGCCCATTCCTTTGCCATCCAGGAAACCATCAGAGATCTACGAATCCACAGTGAGAGGCACAGAAAGCATACTCAAATCGGCGCTCAAGACTCCCTCTCTCAGGCGTGTTATCATCACATCCTCCATCGTTGCGAATATGCCTTTCCCCCACGCAACCGAGAACCCAGTTCTCACCACAGCCGAGTCTAGAGTATCCGATGTTGAAGGGGATATGACAGAGGTATTCACTGCTTATTGTGCGCCAAAATAGCATCTCTTAATGCACGGGATACTTTTGTGAAGCAAAATAAGCCTCATTTCGCATTTCGACATCATGGAGATTTTCCCTGGATTTGTCTATGGAAAAGACCAGCGAGCCACTGATGTCAAGTCATTGATGTCAGGATCAAACCGACTCGTTCTGGCGATACTTCTGGGCCACAAGTTTGACGAGGCGAGGCTCGCCGGGGCAGCTCATGTCGATGATGTCGCAAAAGTTCACGTATTGGCGCTGGATAAGGAAAAGGCCGGGACGCAAGATTTTGGAGTCACCGGCCCGATGATTTATGAGGATGCGTTTGAAGTTGTTAAGAGGCATTTTCCTAAGGAGGTAGAGGAGGGTGTTTTTAAACAAGGAGGTCAACCGAGTTTGCGGATTAATTGGAATGCGAAGAAAACGGAGGAGGTGTTTGGTTTTAGATTCAAAACTTACGAGGATATGGTACTTGACATTACAAGACAGTATCTGGAATTCTCGGGCAAAGCTGTTTGAAATTCTGGAACCGTCGAGTTGCACCTTGTTATGGAGACATTGGCCGGCAATCACTTTCGTATGTATACCCTTTTGAAAGACCTATTGCTACAACTTTCCCTTTTTGTTACTCCATAATCGTAAGATCTTATGATTTTAGTATAATAACAAGTTTTAACAATGAGTAAACATCTAATTGATTAACCCGCTAATCCACTTTCTCGTGAACAATAAACAATACTATGTGGAACATCAATGCCTAATTAGCGCGCTCATGTAGTTTCGACCCAAGAGCGATTCATTCTTTCATACCTGGGTTCGCATTTACTTACTAACAGGGAGAATAATTTAAACGCTATCTTTTGACTACTGCACATGCAAATGGCTTGCCTCTCTTAGAAGTCACGTACTCTTGGGACCTCGACCCGCTGTAGGTAGTACTCTATCCCTAATCTCTTGCATTCGAATGTTTTCAGCCGCGTCTGCTATAGCTGATTTTTGAATATACTCAAAACTATGTGGCATCGTTACTGTTTTCTGTGAAGAGCTTCACAGCATCTTAGGTGAGTGATTCTTGGCTTCACGTTCAAGAAGGACACGAGTCCCCTCATCGAATGCATATGTTTTGAGAGAAACTGTGTGAACGACGACCTTTGATTTGATATCCGCGAAAACAGGGCTAGAATACTGGTTTCTGCCAAAAAAGCGGTGAATATTCACGTGATATGTCCCAAATTTCATTCTTTTAATCGCCTTTTTGGTGAACACTCGAAATCCTTTGGTGAGAGATAAGTACTCTCGTACTCTTATAGTGTTAATATACTGAAAGGTGCTTTATAGTCGCTTCTATAGGTACTCCGTACATTGATGACTGGGAAGGTCGGTCACTCACGTCTTATCACGTGATATTAACAATTCATTTTTCATTGACAACCTCCAAACATCAACCTCAACGCGCGCTTAGGATCCTCCATCCTATTACATCACATTACAGATTTTTTTCAAAATGGCACAGAGGATAATCTCAGGGATGGCTCGGTATCCACCACGGGCAACATTTAACCCACGACTGGGTCTTGATCAGAGTGCACACCACGTACCAGCTCCTTGGGAACGGGTCAAGCCTGTAAGTCAGCATCACTTGCTTATAGCTGCATATTTCGACGAAACATGGACGCGAAAAGTCCTTGCCGATGAGAAAATTGGGGTTCTCGCGAGGAAGCATATATTCAACCCGCGATTTGAACCTATCATTCGAGATAGAATTCCCAACAAATATGCTTTTCGTCTGGATTGGGTTTTGAAGGAGCTTGCAGTTGAGCAATCTAGTTTCACCATGGATCCTTCTGAAGCCGAGCCTGAATATAATACTCATGCAGAGACCGAAACGGTTAAAATAGATGTCGAAAGAAAAAGGAGCAGTGCATATATTCCGATAACCTCCCAGTCATTTGTTGAACTCAAAAGGTCTTTACTTCGCAAGATCGAAAAAGAATTTCCCCCGATTAAGATCATTGGACAGAATCCTGAAGGATGGTTGCGTACTTGGTCAAATTTACCGGAAAGGTCATCAAAGCTTTTTTCATTTCCAACAAGAGGAGTTCCAAGTCACATTCTAAATGATCTAGAGGATATTAGGGTCCGCTTGGAAACGATTGGTCCAGCTCGAGTTGATGGCTTCAAGCTGATGCACTTCAAGATCAAACCCGTTACAGAAGAGCACAAAGAAACGATCATCAAGTATTATCCATTCAAGGATTGTTTGGATGACTACCAAAATCGTCCCCTGTTTGATACCGTTTGATAATATCTGTGTTCAGACTGAGGAATTGATGAACAGCCTCTATTCACCACCTGTCTTCTGGCCTTCGTTAAGCCGTGGGGGATTCACAATTCATTCTCCACAGAATACTTTGCAATACCTCAGAACAGCCTCGAATGCCGACCTTGCTCACTCATTTATTGGGCAATCTCGAACTGAGTTCGGGCGGAGGGTTGTAATAGCCACTGAAAGTGCCATTCCGATTACACCATCACAGGAGCTTCAGTTTCTTTTCTTATGACAGCAAGAGGAGCGCGAGCTTCTGGTCGATGACCAAGGCGCTCCGGGCTGGAATGCTTTACGTTACGATAGGCCGCTGCCGCCCTGTTACATTTACTCCCACCTCCAAAGATTCCGAATCTTAGGCTCAGAAAGGAGTTGCATTGGTGAGAGGTATCTTGGTGGCGATTGGAAGGGCCAGGCACGTCCATTGTATTATATCAGGCTTCATCTCGAAATAAGATTTATCAAACAGGAGGTATCTTCATCATGAAAAGTCTTATTAGTGTTCAGATTATGGAATGGGACAAGGCCTCATGATTGCAAATATAACCAAATATGGATAGAAAATTAGTCTGAAGGCACTCCAGTCCTACGCTTATTCTGTATTTATATGTGTTCTCCTTTGTCATCAGAAATTGGACTGCCGGTTTTGGTATCGAACCTTTTTAACAATTCCTTTGTACTTATCTATGATCTGGTCATTGGAATTTTTGAAATTTCTTTATTGAAATGTTTTTCGGCCTTTTTTTCTCTCCTTTACTTCTCCATCTCCTACCGAGTTGCTGAACATTCTTCACCCTTCATGCATCGATTTCCTATCCTTGTTTTGAATTGAGGAAATACACTGAAATCACATATTTGATCGCCAATCTTCCACAAGCTTAGATCTAGACGCTAAAATGCTTATCCCAGACACAGCCGATGGCATACGAATATGGCGAGAATATGAGGCCAGCAATTACTGTCAACACCAAAACAACGCCCATCCCGAAACACGTCCTCATTGTCCATGTTGGTCCAATTGGGTGTCTGACCGAGTAGTCCGTCTTGAAAAAGAGTTAGATGGGGTACGGGGAGATGTCAACTTCAATCCACAGGAAGAGATGTCGCATTTGCAAGAAGAACTGAAATCTGCACAGGCCAGGACAAGATCTCGAATTGCGCAAGAGACTCAGTATCGAGATGAGAGGGATAGACATTTTAACCGACTACTGGATATGCAGCGACAGATACAAAGCTGTGCTGCCGATCTCGAAGCTGCCCGGGCCGGTCCAGAGCATGAGGTAGTGCTTAACAAGAACGTAACTCTTGAGGAATTCTTAAATGTAGTGCGTCGAGAATTATTATTCCGAGAGGAGAGAGAGCGAAGTGGTATTCCTCGAGAAGAAATCGAAGCTGTACGCTCAGATTTGTATAAGCTCTGGCAACTTGCTGAAGCTGCTGCCCGGGAAATCGGTGTCCATCTCAAGGAAATGGATCTCCTCACTATCCAAGGATATATTGTGGCATCCGTGCAAATGATCAAAGCATTACAGATGGAAATTCGGCAGAAGGATGTTAGTAGTGATTATGTCATGTTTTTGCAGCAGCGAAACCGAGAGGGAGCAAGAGTGATCAACGAGATGGGTGAGCAACTGAGGGGTGTGTGGCAAGGAAATATGCCTGGTATGGGAGTTGTACCTGGGAATTTCACCGCCGCGGTTGGGGCTGTCAATGTAGCACCACCTATCGATTTCAAGTCATTCACGGAACTTATATGGGGTATCTATCTTGGGCTTTTCAATTCGGAGCGAAACCTCACGGTAATAATAACGGATCGACAGATGGAGCTACCAATATGGGAACCCGCATCTATTCGTATTGATTCCGACAACATAACTTATTTGAACAAATGGGAGTTGTGTGCACAGCTTGTTCGTAACGAAGTTCGACGATTTTTGGAACGAGTGTGGCAACTCTACTTATATATCCGCGGCAAAGATGTACCAGGCAGTCAGGAATATTGGAATGGACCCTACGATGACGACCATGGACGAGCAATACATGTGAACGAAGCCATGAAGGCCGTTGAAGGACGAGGACTTATCGCACAGACCGAATTGAAGGTCGTACGACAATATATTGAGCCAGCTACCGATGCTGCATACAAGACCGATCTCGAGGAACGCATTGATCGACGATATCCCATCTACCGCGACCTACAAGCCTCGATCAACAATCTCACCCAAAGAATCCTAATGTTTCGTCAAGTACCCCCGTTGTGGCCCGAACAGCACGAACGAGACAACAGCTCCTTCTTACCCAAGAGGAGTTTCGATTTATTAGCCTTGATGCTCTCGCGTATTGAAATGGAGTATCTGAGCATCCGTTTGATCCAACTTATCCAAACGACGAATACCTACTGGCACCTAATCCCTCGGGATGACCCCGAAATGGCCCGATATATGTCCAATGAGATGAGTCACGCACACGGCGTACAGGTAGCCTGTGAAGCAGAATTAACACGACCATCTGAGATTGCACCTCCACCTGCATATCCAGGGAAGATGTTACCGCCGCTTCCTGCATATCAGCCATATGGAAATCAAATCATTCCTAAATCGACACACGAGAACGCTAATAAGGGGAATAAGAACAATGATAACAATGATAATGTTGGCAAAACCGACAAGGATAAAAAGGATAACGAATCAAAAGTAAGAGGCAATATTAACGTTTTGGAGAAGGCCCTGGAGAGTAAAGGTGTCAAGAACTACCAGAAAATGGCAAGAAATAAAAAAGCAAATTTTGCAAATGCACCTAGCGACGCCTCACCGGATCAAAAATTGCAGTTGGAGCTTAATAAGTTGCACGAATACAGGAAAAAGCTGGAGGGATTATTCACCAGTAATGGTAAAGGGAAGCTCACCGATATCAAAGGTTATAAGAAATAATCCTGGTGGTCATATATGTGGCATTTGCTGTTTGCTGAAGAAGTGTTCATTATTGTTACATAGTCTGTAATTTAGACCATTGGGAAATATCTAGCTTGTTACTCGATCTCCATCTGCTCCGGTCTCATCTCTAGCCAAATCGTGTTCCTTCAATAAAGTCGTAATCTCATCCGCACCCCAGAGGTGGTGGTAAATTGTGCCATCCTTGTTCTTTCCTACCGTCGCAAATTCAACTGTCACAACGTTAGCAAGGTCCTTAAAAATTGACTCAAAACCACATACTCTTCTCACTGCTCAACTTCGTAGAATCCATAGTTTTGCTCAACACCTTGACCGCCATTCCACAAGCCTCCTTAAGATCACAGTCCTCCTTGTAATCCTGCTTCAACAAACTCTGCGCACTAGCATTGTTTGCACCAACACTCGTAGCCTTCCATCCTCCATAATTACCACTGGGGTTACTTTGGTAAAGTTGGAACTCTCTCTGTGGATCGTAACCTGCATAGATGAACGAAACACCAAAAGGACGAAGACCACCATGTTGAGTATAACCTTGCTTCAAATCGCATAATCGACGCACGAGCTGTTCGCAAGGAATATCTTCATTGTAGGTAAGGAGGTATCGTTGAGCGGCTTGGCGGGCATAGTTGATGAGGATGTTGGCATCAGCTGTCATACCTGCTACTGCGCAAATCATATTACTGAAATGTGATGCGTTAGTAGATTTTCCTTTGAGAAGCCAACAGCTACCTGACATACTCGTTCAAAATGTAGAGCTTCTCGGCCGAAGTATCTTGCTCCAACAACTTGCTAGTAACCTTTCTTTCTGCGGCCAATACAATCCCATCCTTTGCCAGAATCCCTAATGCGGTTCCTGCATGGGAGATAGCTTCAAGAGCATATTCGACTTGGTAAAGGCGTCCTTCTGGTGAGAAGATAGTAGTCTTTATAAAAATCAGCTGGGTTTCTAGGGACTATTGATTAATGGGAGCTTACTCTTGAATCGTATCTTCTGGACATGATTGCGATCTTTCGAAAAAGGTATTTAGTTGGGAGAGAGGGTATCAAAAGAATGAAGAAGAGAGATGAATGCTCTCAATCTTGAGTTCAATATGGCTCAATATGATTGTGAAATAATTGAAGTCAAGTTTATCAACTTCTTTTCATTGGCAGTGATGTTATATTTGCTTTGCTGTATTGTTATCGTATCTCCAAGCTCAACTTCAACCAACTTTCATATTGGAGCTCCAGGCACGACCCGAACCACGCGTAGTAGCTAGTGCGGAGCTTAGCGCCGGAATCTCTTAACTCTGTAACCTTATTGGCCTTGCAGCCTCGTGTTACAGCCTCGTGTGGTAGCCTCACCTAGTTTTGAGCCTTACATAACCATATTTTTGTATTGAGGTCATCTTTTCCAATGCACTGCTGATTCTACAATGATAAAAATTGAAGATATACACCTCAACGTATTATTTGATGACTTATACGACCACATACTAGTGTTGTGACAACGAAATGTTAAAATCAACCCACAAACCAGCCCTTCCTCCTCCTTTACCACCAGGATGGACTGAACATAAAGCACCCACAGGTAAGAAGTGTTCCTTCAGATGCCTACCTTAACATAGCTAATATGTAAAGGTCATTCTTACTACTACAATGCCGAAACTAAACAATCTACGTATACGCGACCGGTACCAATAGTAGTGCCTCATCCACCGGCTCCAGATCCAACCCAAAGCTTCCTCCAATACCAATCTGTTGAAAATTCAATACCAAGTGCTGGAACTAATTTCAACAAACTTGTTCCTCGAGATCAAGGGCAGAGCCAAGGTGGCAGAGGTGGTTCTCAGGGGCACCGAGGAGGTAGAGGCGGTCATGATCGTGCGCGGGAAATTCGACCACAACCAAATGACAAGCCGAAGTCGCGTTTTCCTATACCCGGATGTGAACCTTGGGTTCTTGTACACACCAGGTATGGAAGAAGATTTGTCTACAATACTGAGAAGAACCAAAGTTTTTGGCGAATACCAGATAAGCTCAAGGATGGAATCCTGAAGCTTGATCAATTAAGAATCAAGGAAAAAGCAGATGCACTCTTGAAGGAGAGAAATGCTGAAGGACTTTCCGAAATTTCTGGTCCTGCGCAAATGCCAGGTATGATGAAGACTGCTGCCGAGACTCTGGTTCGCGATGGAGAAGACAGTTCCGAATATGAAGAGGTAGAGGTTACGGATGATGAAGAAGAAGGCGGCCAGGAAAATCCATCGAAACGTCAACGAACCGAAGAACTCGGTCGTGATGACCCGGTGGAGTTCAATGAGGACGATATTGCATACCAACTTGCAGCTATGGGACAGGAATATGGACTAGATCCTGGCGAATATGATGACGGCAATATGGATGAATGGGAACCAGGTGCAGAGGGATTGGAATTGACGTTTGAGGATTCGGCGGCCCTCTTCAAGGATTTGCTCAACGACTTCGGTTTAAATCCCTATTGGCCATGGGAGAAATTGATTGAAGATGGGAAAATCGTGGAGGATACGCGCTACACAGCTCTTACGAACATGAAATCGCGGCGCGACGTATGGGACGAATGGTCGAAGGAAAAGATTACACAACTTCGAGAACTACGCGCCAAAGAAGAGAAGAAGGATCCCAAGATTCCTTACTTGACCTTCTTACAAAAACACGCAACGCCCAAACTTTATTGGCCAGAATTCAAACGGAAATTCAAAAAGAAAGCGGAAATGCGAGACGCATCCTTGTTAGATAAAGATCGGGAAAAGCTGTACAGAGAACATATCAATCGGCTGAGACTTCCACAATCGACTTTGAAATCGGATCTTTCCACGCTTCTTAAGTCTCAATCCCTGTCCACCTTGAATAACGCGACTCTTATCTCGCATTTACCTCCAAAGATACTTGGAGATATTCGATACATTTCTCTCGAGGCATCCGTGAGGGATCCTTTGATCGAAGCTTTCGTCACCACTTTACCGCCTCCACCTGAGTCCGCCGCGGTAGAAGAAAACGAGGAAGCGACCAAGCAAAGACTAGAAAAAGAAAGAAGACACAAAGCACTCGAGGAAAGAGAAAGAAGAGTGGCAGAAGAGAGATGGAAACAGCAGAAGGCTTTGGAGTTTGGAAAGGGGAGGCTAAGGGATGAAGAGGCGGAAATCCATCGTGCTATGAATGTGTCCAAAAGAGGTCTCATGGGGCATTTAAACGAAGGGGATGTAGAGAATTAGAGCCCGTGATATTGGAATCTCGAATAACAATTTGAAAAGGGCGAAACTGTTCAATACCTTTAATATTCGTCTTAAAATGATATACAATGCTTTCATTCTGGCTCCATATATTTCGAGTGTGTCATACGCATCCACAACCATCGGACTTTGTCATTTCTTACCATTCCTCTTTTTTATCTTCATTTACCACTGCTGCACTGTTAGGAGTTATAGACCGTTTGGCAAGAGCTGCGATTGCAATTTTCTCACAAGCAGTCCGTTTTGTGATTACAAGGAAAGGTCAGTCAGTAAAGGTTTGGTACATCTAATTAGGGTTATGAAAGCGAGAGTCACATTTCTTGATAAGCCCATCTGTCAATCCTTGTGCTGGTTGTCGCCAAATTTTCCAGTTATGGTCACAAGTAGGTGCACATTGCAAGCTGAGTAACGCATAAAATCCATTGAAACTGGAGTTATGAGTGAGTATTCATAATCGCACCCAACTCGCTTCCAATTGTTTCCCTCCCCCCCAATACCAAAAGACTACCTCAAACCACTGCTCACATCAATCAGTACCTAACTATCCATGTCCGCAACAAGACGAAAATTAGTACCAGCATATCAGTGCTTTGTAAAATCGATTGTAGCATCCGCTATGGGCCTCCCGCCAACAGCTGGATGGAGAACCGATGAACGCTCTTTCTCAGACGAGGGTTATGCCTTGACTCGCTATTAATGCCGTAATTGAAGTCCGCGGCAATCACTGAGCGGATCTGGCCGATTAGCTCAACACCTTAATCTATTAGTATCATAAAGTTTGCTGATAGTCACATCCCGGGCAAGACAGCAACTTACCAGGGTCATCTATCTGTTCAGGCTGGGTATCCTCTTTGCAAGAGTAGAGTCTGACCTCAAATTCTGTGACTTTTCCGGGGGTGTATACGACGCAGCAGTTTACTAAGCATTTTGTCCCTTGAATGATAGGATCGCCCTAATAGCATTAGAGAGTCCAGGAAATGCTGATGAAGAAGAACGCCTCACTTTAGAAATACACCATTCTATCCGACCTGAATTGCATTTATTGTTGTCGAATCGATTGATAAATGCATACTTCTCCCTGTCTTCACCCTGTGTGAATAGCTGAAAACGTTAATATGAGCTTACCTTGTGAGTATCACAATATGCTCAGAGCTATCGCAATATTTCGATCAAGGATTTTTGAGTTGCATCCGATCCAGCTCGACATCTTTCCAACTTTCCATGTTGTAGGCAAAATTCTTCTTGGCAACTTCCCATTGTGTCATAAAATTGCTTCCTGGGCCCTTTTTATAATATTGCACCTTCTCAAAAGCCAGACCAAAGCGATCACATAAAAGTTTGTGTAGTCGACGGTCAAGGAAAGTTGACCCACACTTTGCACCTGCAATTTCAGCTTGTTAGCTATCTTATCATAAATACGGAGGAAGCCATCTTTAACTCGGAGCAGAATAGTGCGATTTCTGATTGCTTTTTAAATAATGGTGAAGGATCGTAAATCACCCAAGCACCCGATGCTCGCCCGCTGTCGACCCATTTGAAAACTCTTGATGACTGCATGATGTCACAGACACCACTTTGCGGTAATACAAACTCGAAAATTCAACTTGGCCATCCACAACTTATTGTACACTCAATCCCACAGCGCCCGTGCCGAGACAAAGCACAGTCTTTACCTGCCGATCCACAACGGCTGGTTTTACCAACGAAAATTTATCACCGGGATTTATCTAGAAGTATCACATTTAGGAAGGATAAACGAATCAGGTTTCTACAAGATGGCAACAAAAAGCAAAAGCTTCGTCGAATGATGACTAGAATCCTGAAGAATCAAATTGTCAACCTACGAGAGAACGAAAAGACCTTGCAGCAGCAAAGCGACAAATTTGAAGGAGAATTTACCCGGGTAGTACGTGCGCTACAGGAAATAACCTTCAAAGAACTGAAACTGGGCAATTGGGTCGCCACTACAAATGGCGCTGTCAGGAACGATATCATAAGCATCAATAGTGCGATAAGAGAATGGAGCAACGATGCAGTCAGCGTGAACGCGCAGTTGCTCATCCAAGACACGTGTCTCGGAGAACACTCAGAACTGAAAAGGGAGTTGTGGCAGGAGCTTGGTCTTTACGGAAACAGAACTTCCCAGAGGGTTGCATCCGGAAAAAGCAGGTAAACTCTTACTTACTGCCCTACTTTCACACAACATATACTCGGGCATTTTTTCAAATCCATTCTTCTTTCTGCGAGATGATAGCTCAAGCCTGAATAGCTTGTATTCGATAGGTCAATCATGTATGGTCGCACATTCTCATCCTATACTACGACTAACAGATATAGGGAGTAATGAAGAGGCCCACATATGGCGCTCTGATACCTTGAGACTCTTTTCCCCAGAGTTCAAGCACAATCACAAAATCAAAAGCTCTAGGCTGCGCATGCAAGCTTGTCTTGATAAACTGGCAGATTCTTATGCCGAAGGGTTTGCTGCAAGCGCGGCTCGATATATTTCTAAACTGGACTCATCGGAGGTTATTAGCAAACTTCACAAAGTTTATCGACAAGCTGCGAATCTCTCGTACAATCTCTGGACCCGCAGAGTGTATCTTAAAATAACCACACTGGAAGGTCTGAACAAAATATTCGACGGCAAGGATCCGAAGACAATTCTCCATACTTCGGTGACTCAAGATAACGAGGACGAGCTGACAGGCCAAGCTATCACCATAGTTGTGCACCCCCTAGTCGAAGCATACGGAACCGAACAAGCTGAGGATTTCGATCGCTCGCGAATATGGGGCCCAGCTGAGGTATGGTTGCATGACCCTTCGCCATGCGAGTCTGGAGTTGGTGGATCGGAATCACTATTCGGGTAGGGCGTAGAAATGGAAGGGTAACACGGAGCAAAAGTGAAGGTATTCCCGTTTGACATAATTCTTTGAAGCAAAAGATAATGTTCACTTGAAGACAAGGCACGATTAGAATCCGCGTTATTCTTAGATTCGCGCACGGCATTTCTTGATTTTCCACAGCACTGTCATTGGAATATGAGTGCTATCAAACAATTGAATTGCAAATCATCGAAATAAAATGACTCCTCTTGTGCTCATCATTAAGCCATTTCATGTTGATGCTTCCGTGTAACCCATGATACAACCAGCCATGTAAAAAACACAGGAACAAGAGATACATACATCTATATCCAAAACGGAAATCAATGAAAGCCAATCCATAAAGAAAATTGATAAAGAGAAGAAGAAACTCCAGCGGCACACTCCGTACCCAGTTACAACAAGAAATCGAGCAATTTATTATCAACATCAAGGTTAAAATTAATGGCCATTCCTACTTCGAACCATCGGCCAAGCACGAGTACAAAAAATATTTGATTATTTGTGTGGGTATTTTCACCATTCTACTTATTCAACAGAGAATTTTAAACATTGTGATATCAACTTGATCATTGAAAAGGGCGCGATAACAAACCCTCAAATAATCATCAACGCAAACTTTCCTTTATGGAGGCCAAAATTCCTCAACTACAAAAAACTATAATGCAGAAAGATGGCCTAATAAGAAGAGCCCAAGAAGAGCTATTGAAAAAATATATGACGCACGACTTTTGGGAACCAATGGAGAATGTTGCAGGCAAGATTCAGAATATTAAATACCTAATAGGTCGATGGTGTTCGTGGGAGGCAAAAAGTATATATAAATTTGATCCGAAGGGGAACGAACGTGAAGAATTCCTTCAAGAAGTAGCCAAATTTTTACTTTTTACAGGAGACGATCATAAAGATTTTCCAAAAAACCTACTTCAGGATGGCAACCTGAGGACGAAAATTGTTCTGGAAGTCCTCTTTGCCCACCATCTTTTTTCAACATTTTTTTCAGATCCTTTCTTTTTCATAGGACATCAAATCTCCGAGAGCCTCAACGACATTTTGTCGTTGGCTGCATGATGTAGGTCTTGAAAGGTTCTCACTGATGATAAAAAAAACTAAATTTTTATAGACGGCTTACGTGAAGCTCACAGAGGATATACAAAAGGAGAGAGATCAATTGAGAATTCAGAAGGAAGCTATGTTGCTAGAAATAAAGCGCCTTCAATCCGAGTGAGGCCTAAGGGGTCTGTCAACACACGATGGGTAATTGGGACAAGGGGAATGATATTTCTTTAGAGAGTAGAAAGAGGACATGCCTTTCTGTCTCTCCTTTCTGCCTTTCCTTTCTGCCTTCTGCCTTTCTGCCTTTCCTTTCTGCCTTTCCTTTCTGCCTTTCCTTTCTGCCTTCTGCCTTCTGCCTTCTGCTTTTTGCTTTCCGTGAAGAGCTGGATGTGTTCGCGCAGAACTTATTGATAATCCCGAAAGCGATAAGGCACATGGAGAGCTTATGTGAGGGAACTTTAACTTTGGGATCTTGTGAAAATGGCGCTTTATTGATTTTCAGGACGCACGGGACCGCGTGACTTAGAACTACCTTGGAATTATTCAATCAATGTGGTGTACATGCTATTACAAGCTCCAGAATGCACCTGCGCCCACTGAACGCCCATCCTCTAACGTCCAGAAGTCGGGGAATCGCAAGTGATAATACCTACTTGGTAGTCAGCGTCGTGGTGAATGCATATGGTAATAACATTGCGGTAGAGCCTTATTCTTCTTCACTACTCTCGAGCTCTCAAGTTTCAACCAGCCTTATTGCAAAGAAAACATTTAACCTGAAATAATAGTCGCACAAATCACTTGCAGATCGTGGGTCGAGCATCATCTTCAGCTGCGGATAGAAGAAAGAGAGAGAGAAAACAGCCAATTCCTACCTCAAAAAGACGAAAAGTGCGATTTTGACGGGAAGTGTTAGTTGCGTCCGAGATGACTTGTCAACCAGTGGCATTTTTCAAGTGCAGAAGGTCTTGAATATCTCAACTTCAAGTGGTAGAATGACACACAAGTGAAGTTGTCGAAGTTAAGGATTGAAAGATTGAAAACCACGATAAGAAATCGTAAAAGGAACAAGTTGTAAGGAAACATGGGAAATTCAAATGGGAAGAAGTAGACACTTGAATTGAAATTTGAACCTTGATTTTCAGGTTAATGGTTCGTCAATATTACGCAATGGCCCGGAACATATGAATGCCATTCACAGATTAGACGTCGGTGGTTATATCCTCAATGTCATAGCATCATCATTATGATAAGTCGTTTGTTTGTTTCTTTCTTGACTCGTACCTTAGTGCGGTGATGTAAAGGATTGAGGGGGAGTTGTTTTGAAATTTCGTAGTATGTCTACAATTTCCGTTAACTCATTTTTCGTCTTGCACAAAGATGCCTTGGATGCGCGACAAGCAGCCGTTGTCGGGTGATTGATTGCCTTAACAAGGCTGGCAGATTCCAATGGTTGCTGATTTTTGAACCTTTCAAGAGGTCCCACCATCGCCCTTTTTTACCTTGGGATATCCAGCATCTCTATCTCTAAATGATATCTATTGGCATTTGAGTTACAAATAGATGATGTCTATGGTGGCTTTCGTAGTTAGTTGGCCATTTCTTTTTGGCATTGTTTTCGAACTTTTGTATAATATGCACAGAGCCTCGCCGATTTTCGAGTCTGAAGGTCAAAACTGGATGTAAAAATTGCAAGTATGTTTCCGCGGGCAAATTACTTTGTGTCGTCGTTATTAATTTACAATAATAGGGCTAAACGAATCAAATGTGACGAGATAAAGCCAACTTGCTCGGGATATCGAAGATCTGGACATGTTTGCGATGGATATCCAGCTTATAAGCGAGCGATGTAAGTCGAAGAACCAAATGGTAGCGATATCCTCATCTAGGTTTTCTGAATCAATCCAGCGAGGTATCTTTGGGTACTCACTCTCTTTCTCATCATCACAAGAAGTGATTTATCTCGTTGACAATATCTTACTTCCAGAAGGCTCATTGCAGATGATTGTAGGAAAATCTCGACCTGAGACTTCTTCTGGAGTTTATAATGCAATAACACCTACAGAAAATCAAAGGTATTCTGGACCCTTACGGCGTGAGTCTTCTGCTGGAGGGAAGCTTCAGCTTAATGAATGTCGTCATCTCGGGTGCGATAAGGTATTTCAATATTCTCATGACCTCGGAAGGCATGAGGTTGCGGAGAGAGACGCAAATACTTGGAAATATCTCATTGAATCCTGTGAACATCATGGATATGGATGGCAAACGGCGGAAGAACTTAATCGCCATCGTCATGATAAGCACGATGGCTTGTTAATATCCTAAGAATGTCTGTTCAAGTGTCTGTTCAAGCCATGTCCTTACAAATCGAAGCGGGAATCCGACTGCAAGCAGCACATGGGAAATGCCCATGCGTGGGAGTATGTCCGGCCTGAAAGTCATCAAGAAGAAAAGTAAGGGTGAGTAGGGCAAATACTGACACCCGTGGATGGTGTAATACTAATAACATGAAGTATTAGTACTGGCACTGGTAAAAGTCATGACATGATCATGGACAGAAGGTGGGTGTTAGTGCAGTAATAATGAACAGGTGTTAAAGTATTGAGGTAGCTCACAAGTAGAGAGATGCTTCTTTCACATATGTCTTTTGAGAATTATAATCTGAACCAAATCAAATAATACCCAGAGATCCATTTCACCCCAAATTTTACCCTGGTCATATTCATGAATTCACTATCTATCTGGAGCACAAAGACAGAGTGATGTAAAAGCCAAAAAATAAATAAAAATAAAAATAAAAATAAAAATAAAAATAAAAATAAAAATAAAAATAAAAAAAGCAAGAAATATTATTAATGCTTGGGTGGTCATCTGCACATGTTCAAGCTTCAAATCATCATCAGCTATCAATCTTATGAGCTCTTAACACCAAAATCTTAGATCAATACCAGGTTAATACAAGGCTCTTTCCTTCAAGCGTCCAACTTTACTATCATGACCCTTTCTTTCCTCAACCTTAGTCGCTAGTCTCCCTTTTCTAACACCTTTGACCCTTAAGAGAACCGCTTTCAAGTAGCCTCAGGAAAGTATTGACGGCCTATATATCTTCCTGGAACTTAATTGTATATATTTGACAGCATAATAATTCAGATATACTCAACCGTTATAAAGATGTCTCTTTTCCATGGTATCTATTCTTCTTCTGCTCCACAGAATATCGGTATCACCATAAACGACTCATCCACCCAGAATCGTGCGTTTAGATATGTTGTCCCTGAAACATCACCATGGCATCACCCTACACTTCCGGAGATTCGACCCTTTTCTCTAAATCTCCATATCCTAATCGACGATAAACAACACCTCCGTTACTACATTCTCCGACCTCCACCCGATAAAGAGCCTTTTGACACTTCTCATTTACCGACGATATCCAGTGTTATAAACTTCCGCGACCCGGCCAGGCTCGATGCAACATCTAAAGCTGTCGTCAGAGAAGTCCACAATGCTTTTGGGATGCAAAAGCTATGGGATTCTAAGAGTGGATTATGCTACACTCTCTTTACGGCTCGTTTTGCATCAGATGCTTACCATTCAACCAGCGCCCCTAGCTTAACCACGGCGTGCACTTTGTTTAGTCATTCCGAATCTTTGCAGAAAAAGCCATATGTGATACGACCTGCCGCCGAACTACCTCAGATACTAGCAAGTGGCGATATATATCCTCTTGAATACGGATCGCACTCGTTGGACGTTCCATTCAAGGAGTTACAATTTAAGAGGGTTAGCACTGAAATCTATGGCTGGTATATGTATAGTTGGCCCTGGCTTTCCAATGTTCTTGCAGAGAAGTCTGTGTGTGTAAAAGCACAGAAAGATTGTCAAATACTGGCACAACAGTGCCGCTGGAGAAACGGAGGTTGGTTACTTGATCATCATATTCAGCAATTTTACTTTGCCAGGGGATTATGCTTTCCAGCTTCCCCAGTTGACTCTGGCGTAGCGACCAAGCCGACCCAAAACGACGCGGTGATCTCTGCGAATCCAAATGATTACGTCGAGGGTCCCTGGATCGCAGATGGCCTTTATAAACGCGCCCGTACTGCGCTTCGCCGTAAATATCTCATGGAACTTCCTTGGTTTGAACTCTCAAGTCTGAAACGCAAAGTTGAGTATGACATAGGCTTCTTGCACATGGCGTGGCAGTTAGTTGGATATCCGCACATGCAAAGCAACGACGAGGAGAATATCCATGTCGAAACATTGCAGGATAAGGAGATAATCACATTTTACAATGCGGATATGTATGATTTGGTTAGATGTTGGCCAGATGAGAGTGCATCTATGGGAAAGGAAGGAAGATTGCAGAAGAGGATGGAAAAGTATCGTCCTCACGTCAATGTAAACTTTGATGCTATGCCTCAGAGTTGGAGAAAGTTGATGAGCTTTGGAGATGAGTTATCATGACTATTTCTTGTTCGAGATTTACGCAGGATATAATATTGCATACAAACATAGGGACACGGGTTGAATCGCCCCATACAGGAGGGGAAGATAATACGATGACGACGACAGAGCATAGGTAGAGAGATGGTGGTAAACTTTTAGATAATGGATGCTAAACGGAAGGAGGTAATTTGGGTAAAGTCGCTGGGACGTGGATCTTTCAATGCTGTTTTTCAATAAAGGCACATGGAGGTGTCTTATAGTTGCATGTAATAAGGTTATTGGCTTGGAGACTTCCAGACCAACTGGTAATGGAACAGGAGATATATATAAATATTATATAAATATTATACTATGAAGGTTTTGTTTACTCGAGTCATCTTCCAACTCCACCTCAAAATTGAGACGCGGTCTCGCATTGACATTTTTTAAATATATCAAAATACGTTGCAACAGAATATACGCCAATACGAAAACCAGTCACCGTGGCTCAGTGAAGTCGTCGTTGATTGCACATCTACGAAGCGAATAAAAAGTGACACCTTAAGGCAGTGGCTCTGCTGTCCTTCATTGCCCCGGTCATGTTTCCTTGAAAAGTCTTGAACTCTATGCTTTAATGTTCTACTTCTATTGTAGAGCTATCTTCACAAAAAACCAGCCAACACTTGAAACAAGGCATTAAAAACCTTCATCCAAACCACAAGGCCAAGATTTTTATCATCTCGTAGGACAATTCTTTTATTACTTTCCCAAATCTCACCTGCAATAAATTCCACAAATCTCTAAACTTCCATAGTATCAGCCCGAACCCAAAGACACAAATTAGAGCATTCAAGATTTGCGAATCGATTCCTAACGTCTCCCTCCCGGGCGAATCATTTGAATTCTTGTGCGGATGATTAATCGCTGGAGCAGCATCTAGTATCAAAAAGAAAAGCATAGCTTCTCACGCCACAATATTTCATTCTTATCTCGTCATCAAGAACCGGTAGGCGTCGTTGCAAGACCATGTTTTGTCACCGGACCCCAGCCATGTCTTTCTTCCTCTATGGCTTTCGTCCGAGTCTTCAATGAGGGTCAAAGAATGTAAAGAGCTAGCCTGAGAGCTTTATGTTATTGGGAGTTCCCAAGTAGATAGACTTTAGCCGACTCTTTTCCTACTCCTTTCTTCTGAAGCCTCATTCGGCGTGATTGAACTTCCTTCACCCACCATCCTTCTATTTTGTCACAAACGGGCCCTCTTTTCCTTTACTTTGCAGATAGTGTGGACAACTTCCAGATGGCCATATGACACAATGGCCTAGCTCTGCACAGTCATAGGAGTAATATACGGCGTAATTCCTATAACCCCCCACTACATTGAGGCGTATCGCATTTCCGAATACATATTAGAATACGTAATATTGAATTTCATATCTAACAGTAATAAATATCACTATCAATATACGGAAATATTGGAATCCAATGAATTCCTCCCAAATGGGGCAATATCGTAGCAATATTAGCTTAGCTGCATGCCTTTGAAACCTGTCAAATTCCAATATTGCCTATTTCGGAAATGAATCTATCCCATTCCACTATTCCCGTATATAGGCAGTGGTACATATTAAGGTATATATACTTCTATAATTTAAACGTACTGATATAATATTAAATGCTTCGATATGAGCTATGATTATACTAATTCACATCACTCCCATCACTCAAGCTACCATTTCATATACCTAGTAAATCTAGCTCCATTAAGCTGCATTGCCATATTTAGATTAGTTAGAGGATAAAAGATCTTGCTCCCATATGGTGTCCATTGAGGTGGAACAGAGAGAAACGTGACCAAAATGTGCAGTATCGGTTCAAGAAAGCCTTTAAACTATAAATCTAGATAGATGATTCAAGTTCTCATAGCATGTATCAGTCATTTCATCTATCAGTCATTTCATCGCAAAAGTCAATGTCAGACATTCAAGTAAATAATAGCCAGAGTATCACTGCTACCAAATCTTGAGTCTTAAGAAGGTTGGTAAATAAAATTCATTTTCGCTGTGGTATCCAGAATGGTATCCAGAATGGTTTCCACCAAAATTCGCCGCTCAAGTCTTCCAAGACGAGCATACAAGTAACGCCTTACTGAAATCTGCTCCCCGATACAAATTTATCCACACCTATCCAAGGGACATTATATCCCCAAAACTGATATATATCTAAACACCGAGTTTCTTCTCCTGTTCAATAGGGGTAGCCATCTCATCGGCCCAGTCGCCAGCTCCAGCGAATGGAGAATTGAGGTCGAATTTCGTGGTTTTCGATGTTGATGTAGTTGGCAACGATGGAAACTCCTCTAGCGCAGGCACAGTTTGTGTTTGTTGTGCTGAACCACCTCTTCCGCCTCGACCATTACCCCTCCCACTTCCTCTTCCGCGCCCGGATCCCCGTCCTCTATTATCATCATGAATGTATGAAGACATATCATCTTCCGGCGCATCATTAAACCTACTACCAGCCAAGCCACCCCGGCCTCTAATAACTCCACCATGACCACCCCTAACATATTGTGAGCTCCTTCCCTTATTGTCCTCGAAATCCTTCTCATCCTTGCCCTCATCCCACTCCCTGCCACCCATAGCCTTTAGCTTTCTCTCTCTATTCTTCATTCTCTCGCCTTCCATTACTCTACCCCTTTCGAACTCTTCCTTTCTCTTGCGCTTCTCTTCTTTTTCCTTTTCCGCATAACCTTCTCGATCTTTCTCACTCTTCCGGAACGACTCGGCCTTTTCTGCATTTATAATCTTCATTCGCTCGAGCTTCGCAGTCAATTCTTCCTCGGTGAGCTTTTTGTGTGAGGGACCACCAGTTAAAGAACGATCCCCACGAACTGAAGGTATGGATTTTTGCTGTGGTTGCGATTCGACAGGAGATTGTACAGGCGGAGAGGTCGAAGGCGCCACTTGGGTTTGTTCAGTTGCCGGTTCGGCAGATTGGGATTGGCTGGCGGCAGGCTCCGGGCCTTGAGAAGCATATCTGGATGATTTCAGACCATTGTTTAGTGTACCACCTCGACCTCCGCTTCCACCTCGTCTCCTATCCGTGCCTCGTTCCCGCTGATTCCTATGATTATAGTTGTTGTTTGAAGGTCCTGTTGATAAAGAAGATTGTGCGCCATTGGTGTGAACATATGTTTCTGCTGTGGGCGAAAGTTTTGAAACGGATTGAATTGCTGCCTCTTCGATGACTGTAGGTTCTGACGCAGGCTCAAATTCATCACCGAAGAGATCATCGTCTTCTCTTGATTGCGCAAACTCATCCATGTTGAATGTCGAACTGGTGGGGTTAAAGGAAATTATTGAGATTGTTGAGAGTGCTTTTCGAGAGTATTGCGAACAAGATGAAAGATATCCTGGTGGTGCGCTGTACTCTGGAAAGCGTGAATACCTTGTATTATTATCGTATACTTTTAAACTATTGTGGTGGTGAACAATCCAACCGTATATGTAAGAGAGTTTTCATCACAAGGTGGGAGAATCGGCTAAACGTCGGTGACCGGATTAATATTGATCCATGACAACAGGGGGAACAAAGCAAGGCGAGGTTAAGGGGACTTCATCATGATCAGACCCCGTGAATGTTAACAAACACACTGGCCAATTCGTCGATGTTGAAACCACACCAAAGAGAGTCATTTTACCTCATTTTAATTAAAAATCAATATCGTATATTTTTATCTGGTGAATAAATTATAATATAAAAACTTATCTTGTTGAATTTATTCTACTATTAAATTTTGAATTCAATCCAGAAAAGTATAATGAATAAATTCTTTAAAAAGAAATTGTATAATTTTTTATGAATTCTAGATGAAAATGAACAGATAACTTACCAAAAAATTAATGTATTATCAAGTCTGTTTTAAGTATGACCCTCTACAGGGTACGGTGGGAAGCATAAGGTTGTCATGGCACGGGTTAAGACTTATGGTAAAGTTGTGGCAAGGTTGTGGTAAGGTTGTGATATCAAAATACAGGTAAAGACTTATATTGTATTATAAAAGTAGAAGAGTTATAAACAAATGAAGCCCTACTTATAAGAAATAGGGCACATTAGTGGTCTGTGTTTGAGGCACGAAGGCAGCTACAGATCATGTAGTTGGCGCTGTGACAGCACCCCCAGCTCAAGGCGATCGGTCCACGATCGCAACACAGATTAAAATACTCTGATTTCCACCATTGGATTAAAATGAACCGTTTTAGGAGCAGTGATTATCTGGCGGAGCCTCTTAGGTCTGCCCCGGCCTCGTTTCGGGGGAGCACTTGGTGCGGGTACTAATGGAGGATCAGGAGCGGTGGGTCTTTTAAAACCTACCCAAGCGGGCGGGTCCATTTTGTCTGGATTCGCTAGGTGAAAAGCGATGATTGTGTCTTCCTGGCCGCGAAGGTCTTCGGCGGGCTGCCAAGATGCTGGATGGTGTTTCCATTTGACTTGGTAGTGAAATCCGTCCTCATTATGACAATCAAGTAGTTTATCGAATTCCCATCGTTCGGTCTCTTCGCTTGTTTCGTCGTCTCTTTCTAGGACGCGGCCTTGGTTCCGGCGGGATTCGGCTTCGTTGATCGCTTCTTGCCCGGCTGATCCGGGTGAGCGGTGGAGTGGTCGGAGTAATGAGTTGTGGAATACTGGAAAGATCTTGAAATTAACAGGGAGTTGGAGTAAACAGGCTCGTTTATAAGTTTTTAGAATTGTATAGGGGCCGTCCCATTTGTCGTCGCCTTTCTTCATTGGGCGATTGGTCTTCATATTCTTAGTACTGACTCACACTCTGTCACCTTCTTTGTACAAAGGGGCGTCTGTGCGAGTCTTGTTGGCGTAATTTTCATATTTCTGAATTTATTGAGCAGCTACGGCTTTCAATTTCGTTAGGATAATCTCAAATCGATCCGCGATCTCGTTGGCCTTTAGGAACTCGCGTTTGCGTTGATATGACAAGTTCGGGGGAACGGGTGAAGAGGGCTCGACACCGAGACATGGATGAAAACCATAATTAGCAAAGAATGGGGATATACCGGTGGTCTCTGAAGTGGTATTATTGAGCGCAAACTCTACGAGTGGAAGCCAATCATACCAGTCGTCTTGGTGGAAGTTCATAAAAGCCCGAAGATATTGTTCTACCATAGCATTGATTCTCTCTGTTTGTCCATCGGACTCGGGGTGGAACAAGGAGGATCGTTTCAAAGTGATCGATAGGCGCTCGGATAGGTGTTTCCAGAGTTCTGATACAAATTGCGAACCCCTATCGGATACTATATTGTCGGGTGTGCCGTGTAGACAATAGACTTTCTCGACAAAGCGGTCAGCGAGCTCCTCTGCCGACAATCCTACGACCGGAATGAAATGACGCATTTTCGTCAGGCGGCAGACGACTGTGACGATATGTTGATGCTTTTTACCGTAGCGTTCGCTGATCGGTAACGGTGTAATGTAGTCAATGGAGATGTCAGACCAGGGACGAAATGGTACTGGCAGGAGTTCTAGGAATCCAGGTGCGGCAAGACGGGAGGCTTTTGTTCGGAAACAAAGTTGACAGGCTTGCACGTAAGTTTCGATTTCTCTCGATATATTAGGCCACCAGTATGTGCGGGAGACAAGATCAATAGTTTTAACTCGGCCGGTGGAATGTGTTCGGTATATGATCTGAGTGCGAAGCTCGGCTGAGGGAGGAACAAAGAGGCGGTCACGATAGAAGATTTTACCATTGATCAATTTGCAGTCTTGGAGAGCGATTCGGAGGTCTTTTCGGATCGGTAATGGCCAATAGCGAGCAGTTGGGTTCTGAAGTGTTTTACGCATAATAGTAATCAATTCAGATGATTCATATGCTCTGTCGATAAGATCGTCGATCGGCTTTTCGGTGTCAGGGGTGATTGTACTCATAAGCGCTGCAGTAAGGTCGATGTCGTCGTTTGTTTGTCGGATGAGGTCTTTGAATGCAGCGGTGTCGAATACTCTTTTCGGGAGTACTGTCTGTAGGCGATTCTTAATTCGATCGTCGTTGGGGTCGGTTTGAACTGGGCGATCTTCCGCTTTTCTGCTTAATGCATCGGGGCGAACTGCTTTATGACCCGGTCGGTATGTGATACGAAAGTTGAAACCAGACAGGAATTCAGCCCATCTAGCTTGTCTTTGATTCAGCATTTTTGTCGATGTGAAGTATTCTAGGTTTTTATGATCAGTAATAATCTCGAATGGTTCTTGGGTTCCGTATAGCTCGGGTCTCCATTTTTCTAAAGACTTGATGATAGCCAATAATTCCTTATCGTAGATCTCGTAGTTACATTCGCCAGCATTATGTTTTGAGGAGAAGTATGCGACCGGGCGTAGTCGGCCTTCGTTGTCATATTGAGAAAGTACTCTGCCTGCAGCCCAATCTGAAGCGTCTGTTTCGACAACTGTGCGGCGGTGGTGGTCAAACATTGCAAGAACTGGGGCAGAGGCGAAGGCATGCTTCAGGTTTTCAAAGGCCTTTTCTTGATCAGCAGTCCAATTCCATGTATTTTCTTTTTTCAATAGACGATTTAAGGGTTCTGTGATCTTGGAAAAGTTTCGAATAAAACGTCGGTAGAAGTTAGCGAACCCTAGGAAGCGTTGAAGGTCTTTTAGTTTAGTCAACGACTTCTATTCGAGAATGGTCTTGACCTTGTCAGGGTCCATTTCGATACCGCCGGGAGTAATGATTAGGCCGAGGTACTTCGTTCTTTTCGTTTTGAATTCGCATTTGTCTATATCAATTTGCAATCCGGCATCGATTAGTCTCTGAACAACTTCGTGGACTTGTTTTTGATGATCTGTAACATTTTCGGAGTAGATCAAGATATCGTCTAGGTACGCTGTGCAATTCTTGTCTAGGAGGTCAAAAAGAATATGGTTGATATAGTTCTGAAATGAGGCAGGTGTGTTGCAAAGACCAAAAGGCATTACTAGGGATTCAAAGAGGCCGAAGCGGGTTGTAAAGGCGGTCTTCGATTTATGACCCCCAGTGATCTGTAATTTATTGAATGCGGCGATGATATCCAATTTGGTATAAACTTTAGCATGATATAGGGCGTCGAGGGTTTCTTTGATCAATGACAACGGGTAACGGTTCTTAATAGTAATGTTCAATCCACGATAGTCTTGACAGATTCGAACGCCCCCCCCAGGTTTTGCAGCTAGGAGGAGTGGAGCGGCCGATCGGGAGCGGGATTCACGAATGAATCCTTTATTCAGGTTATCGTCGAGCCATTTGCGAACGACTTGGAGCTCGGCTGGGGACATTGGGCGACCTTTGTTGTACGGGGGCTCTTTGCCTGGTATGATCTCAATCTTGTGATCCCAAGAGCGTCGTGGCGGGAGTTCATTGGCGAGGGAGGGTAAGAAACCGGCGAACAGATCGCGAAGCCAGGGTGGTAGCTTGCTTTGAATCTCTGTTGTGGATGGTATAGGTCGGTCGGTCTTTTCTATGAACTTCTCAATGTCGCTTTTTATGATACTGCGATGTAATGAAGTCGGGGTGACAGGTTCTAGGAGTATCGATTGATCCTGGGGTGGGGAGGAGGGAGTTTTGAGGCTTTCGTCAATGATTTCTTCAGCAAAGGTTTGATATAAAGTCGAAATAGGTTTCTTTAAGATGGATTTTCTAATAGGTATATGTGGTATTGGATTGAGCGCGGTGTCTGCTGGGGTCGGCGCATCGTTACGGTCGGAGACGACGGTTGCAACGGAGTTGACCGGACAGCAATATCTGGAGCAATATGTAGATGTAAACTTGAAAGTCATTGCTGCCCAGTCAATGGTAGGATTATGGCGTTGGAGCCAGGGGAGGCCGAGGATCATGGGGTCTGTATCGGAAAGGTTGGCAATATAGAATAAACTGATTTCTTTATGATTATTGATCCGTAAGTCTAATAGTACGTATTGGGATAGGACATCAGAGGTTTTTCCGTCTGCAAGTAATAGGTTGCGAGTGGTGGGAAGAGGGTGTGTAGGGATACGAAGCTTAGTGATGAGGGTTCTATCAATAAACCTATATCCCGCGGCTCCACTATCTATTAAGCCGACGAGCGGGATGATCATATTAGGCGCAAGGAAAATTTCCGTTGAGATTTTAAGAGATTTGCTATTCATTGTTCTAAGGTACAAAGGATCCTTAGACATAATCGACCTTTTAATCTATAAAGGCAAGCTTTCCACAAGGGACCTCGATTTGCGACTGTGAACCGAGGTTAATCTTTTAACATGCCGGGCTGGGGAGTTGGATTTCCGTTATCATCTGAGTGTACAGAGCCTTCAACGTATCCACCCAGATCCAAGCTACCGGTGGGGGCTGAGGAGGCGTATCGAAATGGTGTTGCGGTAGTCGAGAAACGATTAGCAGGCGGGAATGTATTCTGGTAAGGGGGGTTGTAAGCGTTACGATAGGGTCCGGGGTTGTGATGGTGATTGGCAGCGGGAAAACGGTGGACATTTGGAGCGTATTGGTTTGCAGTAGAAGGACGGTTGGCGTGTAGTGTGGTTCCTGAGTTGGTGCTGCATTTGGCATCGTTGAGTCTCTTTTCTTCGCAGTTGATCTTGACATGACCAGGTTTTTTGCAGTATAGGCAGAGGCCCGATCAAGGCATTGTTCTCTAGTGTAACGTGATGAAATTCGTTGACCTTGGCGAACGACATCCAGATGCATAGGATCTCCAGAGGGATCAGGTGTAGGAGTTACGGCCGCAATGGGTTTCTTTTCGTTGGGTTTCGGCTGATCGCGGTTGAAGTTGGTGCCTTGGTTCTTGCGTTGGTTGTCAAGATGAGTGTTCTCTTCCAAGTCATCGTAGATGCCTTGCCACCAAATTACCCACGCATCGATGTTGGTGGCCGAGGGTTTATTATGGCGGTTGACAAAGGCATCGAATAGTTCTTGCGAGACTTTGAGTTTAAGATCGGCAACTTGTTGTTCGTCGGTCTTTTTACATTTGATGGCGAGCTGTTTGAACTCAGTAATGAAGTTACCAAATGGGGTCTTCTTCATTTTACATTTATTGTAATCCATAGAGGCTTTGTGTGAGAGATCCAGAATCTGGTATTGTTTGTTTAATTCACACCAGATGCTTGCTACGGTGCGCCATCCAGAGGGCCAAAGGTCGGAATCATACGGGTTGTCGGTGATTGTATCGAAGTGTATCTGATTATTCGTAAAAGCAGGGCCAGAGAGTAGGCTGGCAAGAAATGTAATCTTTTGAAACTCTGATTCATTCTCGTAATCCGCGGTCAAACAACGATTGATTGCGCTACGAAAAGCTGTGTACTGATCTTGGCGTTTTGCAATATCTTGCTCATCGCCACTGAATTTTTCGGGGGCGGCGAGATACTTGCGGCGGAGCGGAGCTTGCGAATAGCAATAGCAATCTTCAACGTCTCAATTGTGTCTTTCAGTTCGACAATCTTCGATTGGGCATCGACGGCTTGGGCTTGTAGTGAGCTCACGATCGATTCGATCGATTCAAACACGGCTTGAGCAGCAGCGAAATGTGCGGCATTTAGATCGTTAAACAAGTCTGTAAAGGAGGAGACGTCAGCTTCGGTGGAGTTGAGAGCATGAACTGCGGGGGTAGACTAGGTGCAGGTGCTTGGTCGGCCATCTTCGGCATTCTTGTGGTTGTGGGGTAGTTGTGCATTGGATCAACGGTAGGTGTGGCGTGATCGGGACTAGGCGTCGGTGGAAGTAGATAAAATGAGGCTGCGACAGCTTATTTGGAGATGGTACAAACTGTCATGGTACGGGTTAAGACTTATGGTAAGGTTATGATAAGGTTATGGTAAGGTTGTAGTAAGGTTATAATAAAATTGTAGTAAGGTTGTTGCAAAATTGTAGTAAAATTATAATATCAAAATATAAATAAAGATTTATATTGTGCTATAAAAATAAAAGAGTTATAAACGAATAAGGTCTTATTTATAGAAAATAGAGCATACTAGTGGTCTGTGCTTGAGGCACGAAGGCAACTATAGATCATGTAGTTGGCGCCGTGACAAAGGTAGAATATGAGGGCATTCGGAGGACTTATATTATTAAGGTATCGTAAAGCTAGCTATGAGAGAAAGAGCTCTGATATAAACCAAAGCTCTTACTAGTACTAATTAAAGCTAGCTCCCCCTGCTCTAGCACCCACGTAACTCATACTGTTAACAAAGTCTAATGATAAAAAACATCCAAGTGTTGTACATAAGTTTTGGTGTGATTTTGATGACCGGCGAACAACTTGTGCGCAAGCAAGTAGGTTAGTATTAGTCTACAAGCAATTCTCTTCTACTGTTTATTATTTGAACATGGATACTAGTACTCAAAAGTTTTATATAATATTCGAGGGATTTTCTTGTCAAATTTTTAGGTGATTCGGTTTGGGTAAATTCAAAGAGTTTTCTTGATATTGCATTATTTGGAAATAGAATTTACGAAAGATACTGTAAACCATTTTTCCTACATGAGAGAAGTCCATGAAAATTGTATAATAATTCTTTAATATGCAATTTTCACTTTGTACTTGAATTCATGGCCAAACTAATGAACTCAAGATGAATATTTGTTTCATTCTATCGCGCTTGGAGACTCTTCAACTTTTTTTAACGCCTCATTTCAATAATCCAATCTCTGTCGCATAATGAACATCAGTGGAACACGCCCAGACTCGTAGCTGTATTCCCCTTTGAGGCTTCTAGAGTTGGCTATTTTTCATTACTTTGTCTTTTCAAGAACTGAATATCAATCCGCTATTCTTTGACTAGCACCCGGGTTGCATTTGTGTAAAGCGAATGGGTAGGTGACTGGAAATCTCCTATCCGAATGTTTGATTGATGCGCGTGGGCCTTTCAATATACTTAATAGCACAAATCGAGCACACAACATGTATTATTTTCATGGAACTGATAGGGTAGTGTTGAATCAATTGAAGCAGGCTAACTTTTAGTACATTAAAACATAACAGGAGATGAGTACCGCATTGATTTTGCTAGTGCTACTGATAATTTAACAAAACCACATATTAAATTACCCCTTGCGTATCCGAATAACTTCTAGAATAGGCAAGAGGGTCTCGGCAACGATCATATGTTATCACAAAAATCCACAAAATCATGAGTTGGCAAAAGACATATTGTTCAAACAATTGATGTACAAAGAATAGGAAATTGAAGAAATTTATATTTGAAATGTTCACATGATGGAATATATCTTTACATTGTAAAGTACATTGTGTCAAATATGACAAACGTGGAAAGAACCATTGTGTGGGGTGGATCGTCTTCAAGTGGTTCAAGATCTAATACTCTCATAAATTAAAATCCTCGGAAAGTTAATTAGGCGGTTGTGTGCGGGCATTGTGTGGCAATACGTGTGACAACAAGTGGCAATTTGATCCAAAATCCTTGATCCTTCGATTTTGGACTAGTTCAAAATATTTCGGCAAGGTCTGCAAAGTGCTGCACTGTCTGGATTCATCCAGACAATGTAGTCATTGTGCCCCAGAACCCTCTGCCCCGGCTTCAGCGATCCTTCTTTCGATTATCATTGTTACTCTGAGGTAATTTAAATCAAATACCTGGTGAAAGGCAAATGACCCTTTTTTTTCATCATAGCCGACGCTGCCACTCTGGACTTTTATTTTATCTTTTAATATTTCGCATGCCCACGTTTTCCCCGAGTTCCCACGATTTTGGTATAATTTTCCTCAGCCAGATTGCGCTATGCATCGCTGGAAAATTGTCGCAAACCACGAATGTTTGCTACATTTGATGCATGGGACGAACTTCTTCTATCTTTTGTTCTTCTATTGATTAAGCTACGGTGTATGCGGAAGGTAGGGACTTGGGTCGATGGGAGTCTGGTGGATGGGGAAGGTGCAGTGGGTGTGCCTCCCTTTTTGTATCCTGAAGCGTGGACCTGGCGCTCGGCAAAAATGATGGAGTTAGCCATTAGGTCTCTCAAGTAACGGGGGGAAAAGGGAAGAGGATATGGGGAAAAGGACAAAGGGGATGCGTTTGAAGGCTTTCGACTGCCTTGGCCTGATACCCTTTAAAATCCATCTTGATAGCTGTCACTGAAGATTTACATACAACTTACAGGCAAAAGGAGAATGTGCTAATGTGGTTTGAAGAATTACTCTGGACAAATGACGAGATATCAAAAGTATTAAATAGAGCTATCTTCAAGCACATCACTGAGTAGCAGCAGATATGTCATGTTAACATTATCATTGATGCTGCCGCTAGCATGACATTGAGATTGGAGGCTGGATGCTAAACAGTAAGAATGCCACAAGGTCTAATGACGCAAAAGGTTTAAACCCCGGAAATTGGACATTTTGGAATTTATTCTATAGCAATCCACATCGCAAAAATAATGTATCACCAACCCAACTCAATGTAATGGCTTCTTCCCGTCTTGCTGGAAAAAGAGATACCTGGACAGTACTCACGGGAAGTGTGACCTTCAACATGAACGTTACATGTACATTGTGTCTGAGATTCGGGTAACGTTTAGTGAAGGCTGCTAAGGCATACAAAGATAAGTGTTGATGATTTCCATGCGCTCACAGAACAGGATCCGATTCGAGATATCCCACAACCATGAAGTGGTCTTTGACGATGATAATCCGCATATGTAAAAGAACCAACGTAGGAGCTTCTAAGGGAAGGACCTTTCTTCAATTCGGAAATCTTCAGAGAAAGGAGTAAAAATCTTGACGAGAGATATAGATGGAATTTTGCGATGGATATTCTCTTGGTACAGTTGTTGACGTTGTGTTGTTTGAGACGTTGTGCTAAGGAACGTCATAGTCAGCCGGAAAGCAGATCGAGAGAGAACCTTGAAGTCACAGCGACGGAATATCATTTTACCGGCGCCGATTACTTTCCACGCTAGGAATTTTAGCAGCCATCATCATATTGCCATCGATTAAAAAAAGTTATGAATCCCGCATCCATCCAGTAACCAGATCAACAACCACTGAAATCTCGTTCACATTGCGGGAATCTTTGCAATCCAATCGTACCAATATTTTGATTTTCACTTCTATCTGCGACAACCTCAAGGCCTCGAGGTTTTTATAGTCGGATCATCGAGTGGGAAGAAACGAGTGAAAAGTCAATTGCAAAATCATTCAAAATGGATCACACGAGAGACCCTTGTCCTTGGGTGGCATTGAATGATTTTGGAGGAGCATTCTGTATGGGGGTATGCAATCGCACAGTTCCTTTTACTCTTTTGAGGAATGCATGGAGTTGCGCAAAATCTAGAAGTTTACAAGTACAAAGGTCATAAGGGAGGAATGCTGACAACATTTTTCAGGCCATCGGAGGTGCAGTATGGCACGGTGTTAAAGGTTTTCGAAACTCACCTTATGGCGAAAGAAGAATCGGCGCACTCACAGCCATAAAGGCACGAGCTCCTGTATTAGGGGGAAATTTTGGTGTTTGGGGTGGACTTTTCTCAACGTTTGACTGCGCTGTAAAAGGGTTAAGGAAGAAGGAAGATCCGTATAATGCTAGTATGTTTCCTCTATCGACAGTGCACTTTGGGTTCCGAGATAGCAGACTATTGGACAAATTCAATACCAGGGAAAGAAAAAACTGACATATGAATAGTCATCGCTGGATTCTTTACCGGTGGTGCTTTGGCAATTCGTGGTGGTGCAAAAGCAGCAAGAAACTCGGCGATAGGTTGTGCGGTCCTTTTGGGTGTTATTGAAGGTGTCGGAATTGGGTTCCAAAGAATGATGGCAGGAAATACGAAATTAGAGGTAGGCATTTACCTTCCCAATTTCCATACATTCCTAAACTAACTTTCAAATAGCTACCACCTCCACCAACTCCACCATCCGAGTCCGGTAAAACTGGTTTTCCAGCTGTCGCATGATTCCCGTACTTGACCTCGCAACGAATATAATACCTCATGTTGGTCGGCTGCTCCAACAAAATTACACAAACTCTACTCTTTCCGTCCAGCCAAGAGAAGGCTGTGGTCGCATGTATTCTCCTACCTTATAATATCGTGTAGGACACCAGCACTTGATACTGGACTTGTTTGCATAGCTGGGATTGGTGTATGTATATCTAGATTTGACCTTTTGGACCTGACCCCAGAACTGAGGAAGGTCGAGGTGATCAAGCGTAACGGAATGGAAATGAATTGATTTCAGCCTCTTGTTTTGGTTTCATGGAGTGACTTGTGTGCTTTTGCTCTAAAGAAGACGATCGGTCTAGTGGCCGATATTCTATCATTTAGCAAGCCACTGTTTCTCGTTTATACATCCTTTTAGGTGCAGATATAAATGGGCTACTCAGGTCGCGTTTCAAATTTGTGACAATTGATATTTTCTTCATAACGCCTGTACCATGCATGTATGAGGTATCCTGTCTCACCAGCTATTTCCTCGCTGTTACGCACCACTACCAATAACAACAATCAAGTCTTCCAACTTCCTATCTAAAACCTCCGCTGCAGCTAATAATCCATTGTTGCCTTCATCTACAGCAGCAATCATAGTACTAGGTACTTGCCATATGATTTCGGTTCCTTGTCCGTCTGGTAATTCACGAACCATGATTTCCACGGGTACAAACAGTCCGGCGTCGAGGGATTTGGCGGATTGAGAAAGCATAGTAACGGCTATCAGTGGATTGCCGAGTATGATACGTTTGAGTCCAAGCTGTGGATCGGAGTTGACGCCAAAGAGTGGGAGCCAGGAGCTGTGGTTTAATTCCTTTTGATTTTCAATTAACTTTCGTTTTCTTTTACCTTGCCGATTCGACCAATTGGGAGCAGATGAAATTGATCGGGGTAGACATACCAAAAAAATCATGAATTCTTCAGGTCCAACCGCTGCCTCCACTTCCCTGATAAAGTTTTCCCTCGAGGCTTCGTCAAACGATTTAATGTTTGCGCCCATGGCAAGCCATTTAATATCCGCAGGGCGTCCAATCGAGGTATAGAGATTGGACATGACGGTTTCGAATGGGAGGGATGTATGAGAAGTCTTCCGAGTTACGGAATAAGTCGACGAAGCTATCGCCTTGTCAGTACACATAATCGAAATGGGTAACATGAGAGAGAGGATGATTGTGAGGAAGGATGGAGAGAAGTACCAAAATTCATGTCGTATGTGTAGTTTGATGAGAGATTAATTGAGAGTTCGAATTTCTAGGCGTTATTGTGAGGAAGGGTGATAATAGGTATTAAGATGTTAAGGTTGAAAAATCGAGGTTATTTCTCCATGGCTGCGGCCATAATATTCTACCTAGGCAGTGGCGTTATACAAAAATTGAATTGGTCGTCATAGTTCACTACTTCTGACAATAGTAGCGGATTAGAATAGGTTCCGAGGTTGCACTTGAGGTAGTTTACTACTTATCTATTCCTATAAAAAAATGATTATCCCTAGATTCAGGTCTCTGGAAAATAGAATAATGATATGATTACTTTTCATCCGATTAACCAACCGAGGCTGATCTGATTACTATCTCCTGCAACCCTGCTAACCACTACTAATCACTGGACAACAACCACTTATGGATACAGTAAGGTAAGAGATTGTCGAGAGTTCTACGATTTACAGTGCATATATCTCGTATATTGTATATTATATATCATATATTTATCCGATACCGCATAGGCATTTTACTAGGTAATTAATTCAAGATGGAGGTAGGTGGAATTAACTGATTCGTTACGATTTGATGACCCATCTGTAAGTAAGTCTCTCTAGTTCTATGCCCCTACTACAAATTCCAGAGCTTATTCCTTCGAATCTCTAATCGACGTGGATAAAAATCTTCATTATTCGTAGGTTATGGTTATAATTATAGTCATCACGTTTTAGAGCATATCACGTGAATACAATACAGGTTTTAATGACAGCCTAACTAAGTGCTCGAGCGAGAAGAAAAATGAGAGCTTGGTATAGATTGATTCGTGCTAAATATCCATCTTGACTACTCGGGGAAGAAATAAGGAATTCATGTTACAGGAAGCATCCACCTCCTCGATTCCCTCTGTACTCTCCGTCCCGTACCTGGAGGATAACGCGGCAAGCTAATAGCTAATAGCATTTATTTATCATTGGTCGAATATCGTAACGACAAGTCAATGATGTCCGCTGCGGGCACGTCCAAGATATCGAAATTAGTCGGATAGCTAGAGCAATTATGACACTGAATGGTTCATCCATGAGTACCCACATAATGAAGCCAACAGATCAATCGATCGCTCCTCTAATTTCTATCCATATAATGTTTCCCGTTTCTGTTGATATACCCTCTATTCTGCATTTCTCACAAATCATCAGGACTACATACAGCATACCGATAAAGTTACTGGTCCATCCCATCCAACTCTACCAACTTCAAAACCACCTCCACTACCTCATTACCACTCAACTCCATACCCGGCTCATCAATTTTCCTCGCCAAAACATCATCCAGCATTCCCCTCAATCTACTAACCAGTACACCTATTCTCGCCCAGCCTCTCAGTCTTAGCCAACCATCTACCAAAAGACCTCTTCCTAATGTATCCAATGTAATTGGTCCTGAGAAGAGTAGTGCCGTGTATGCATTAAAAGGTGTTAAATCTCTAATAAATATTTTACTCGTCGCCATCTTATTAAAATAACTCATATATTTGCTATTACCTGGGAATGTTTGCGCGTCAAAGATTGTGCTACTTGGATGTACGAAAACACGTCCATTTTCTTGATTGAAGTATTTGATTGTCTTTGCTTCTGGATCTAATTCGACAGCCCCTGAAACTGAGGCCGCGAACTTTTTATCTGGGAAATCGATACGTGCAAGTTGAGGATTGAAGGCTCCTGCGCAAAGAGATCGAATGAGAGCATTGTTTGATGATTTAGCGGATAAAGCTGGTGGGAGAATGGATGATGATGGAATGAAACCAATTTCACGAAGAGAAGTGAGATATTGTGTTCGATTTGAGGAGATATCATTGAGTGTCTGATATGAAAGATAATTATCACTGCACCAGTTTCTAATTTCTCCTTGTCGGTAACTATTGGGGTTAGCATTGTATGTCAATAGCGGTGAGGAGAACATACCCTCTATTATTGATCATCTCAAACCACTCCTCAAAAGCTCGAAGATCTCCAATCAAATCACCTTGATTCTTGGCAAACCTCGCCCTGGCAGATTTTGACTCTTCTCTCTTATCCTGAGGTGATACAAAGGGTGATTTAACGGTCAAGATAGCTGCAATTGTGACTGCAGCATCCAAACAACCAAACATAGCACCATAGACCATCAATTTACCGCAACGAAGATCGGCGGGAATCATCGAAAGATGACGACCTAATGCGGTAAGATCATCTCCATCGAGAGCACCCATTCTTCCCAATAAATCCATAGCACCATCAACAGCCATACTTTCAGGGGGAGTGATCGCACTGGCTAAAAATGATCCAACCTTCTTGATTCCCATAGCACGTACAGATAAACATAATTGTTCTAATGGTACTCTTCTAATCTCGGGTTCTGGTCTCTCCATCATTTTCGATTTTTCGGCATTCCTTGTGTAAAGCTTGTAACATTTTCCAGCTTGAACACGACCCGCTCTACCTCTTCTTTGTTTACATGCAGCACGTGAAGCCCACACTTCTTCCAATTTCCGCATATTGTTTTGAGGATCATAACTTGTCTCTTTCACGCGACCAGTATCTATCACTGCAACAATATCATCAATTGTGATAGATGTTTCGGCGACATTCGTGGCGACTATAACTTTCCGTTTACCATACGGAGCATGTGGGAATACTTTTCGTTGGTCTGAGGATTGTAAAGAGGCGTGTAATGGTAGAGCATGTAAATTCGGTATCGACTTCAAGTAATCGAGTGTTCGAGTGATTTCAACCAGACCAGGCATGAATATGAGAATCCCACCATCTTGTTTCAGGTGAGTTAATTCAGCATCAATCTCTTTAACTGTTTGACTGATCAAATCATAATTGATCCTCATACCAATACTTTGAATGGCAGCTGCGACGTCCGAATCCATACCTGATGTCTCCTGATTGTCTTCCTGGTATTTACCACCAAAGCCTGGATTGAAATTAGTCATTCGGATAACATCATCAAGATAATAATCTTCCACTGGGTATGTACGACCACTAATTTCGACTCTACCAACTTTTCCACCACTCTTGAAATAATCTTCAAAGATACCAGCATCCAAGGTGGCACTCATTAAGATTAATTTCAAGTCTTTCCGTTGATGAAGAACATCCCGCAACAAAACAAGTAAGAAATCGGTGTCCAAAGATCTCTCGTGAACCTCATCAATGATAACATGACTGACATCTGCAAGTGATGCTACGACATCATCACTACTTCCTCCGGACGTTTGTAATCGCCTTAGAAGTACACCTGTAGTCACAAAAGTAATCTTGGTATTGGGTGATGCTTTTGACTCTCCTCGAATGATGTATCCAACTTCTTGACCAACAGCGGAACATCGCTCATCACTAACACGATCGGCCAATCCTAAAGCAGAAATACGTCTAGGTTGGGTACAAATAATCTTTGCACAATCTCCAAATGCTCGCTGATACATATCATCGAGGATAAATTGAGCTGACTGGGTAGATTTACCTGAACCAGTTTCTCCCGAGATGATAGTAACTTGATGGGAGTTCACGGTATCAACGATATTATCCTTCATCTCCCATGCCGGTAGAGTCCTCCGACCTTTTATCATGGATTCCAACTTCGGATTCAGCTGTCGACTTATCCAGTCCTCCTTGCTCCTGTCGTTGGCAATCCATTTAATTGCCCTAGGATGTCTCGAAGTGTTTTGTCTTCTTCGACGGACTGGTTGAACTTCGCTGACTATCGATGCAGCCGCGGAAACATCGCTAAGCTTTCCCGGTCTTTCAATGATATTGTAAAGATTTTGTTCCACCCAGTCAATAAGAAAAAATAACATATGCTCGCCAAGTAAACCTTCAATGGCGTGATTCAACGCCTGCTTCATAATACTCAAACGAATATATGCGGGCAATTGAACGTGAATAGATATGACCGGAACTTTTTGGGGGTACTCTGAAGATCGTCGAAACTGGATGATAGGCTCAACGGGGAGATTCGTTCCACGATTTGCCGGTTTAATTGTAATCCTGCAAACATCCTTCGATGGACGGGAATATTTCTCCCCAAAGACAGATTGGAGACCTGTCATTTCCTCTTCCCAGATCTCCTCGGAAGATTCCTTGGCATCTTCAGTGTCCCATGAGTCTTCGCTTGGAATAGATTCCACATCTTTCCCACTCGACATGAGTATGTGCTGTAAAGCCTCGGAAGCTTTGCCTTCACCGCTATGGATATCAAAAATTTGCTTGCAAAGCTCAAGAGAGTATCCAGCTTCAGCCAGTCTCTTAATAGCACCTTCACGTTTCAAGTCACTACTTGCCATACTAATACCAGCGACATATCCTTCTGGCAATGCCCACCTTGGTAGATCATCCTCTGGAACATGGATAAGTAGCCATTCAAGAGCTTCCTCTCGATCCTTGCATATTTCCACAGCCTCTTCAATATGACTTTGCCGGAAATCAAGAGTCTTGAATTCCTTCACGATTGAATGCTTTTGGAAGTCAGATAATCTGACATCGTGTGGGTTCCAGATAGCATGTTTCCTGACTAAACTTTCGACTTTCGTTCGCGTTCGCTTGCCCATTTCGATTTTTGGAACTTTAGTCCATCCTCTATGAATATTGTTATGCGATGACCCTCCCGCTTGATTTGTGCTATTACTTCCATTACCACGTAAAGCTAAACCTACACCTCTAAGGCCAGCCGATCCTGGTGTATTCATAGCCTTTACCCTATCCTTTTGCTGATCATTTCGTTTCTTTTCCATCGCGGCTTTTGCATCTTCTCTTTCCCTCAAGGCAGCAAATGGATCCGCCTCATACATCCATGCTTTTCCTTCCTTAACATCTTCTTTCTTCAAAACTTCGAACTCTCCCTTCCACAGATCTCGATAGTCGGGTGGAAGTGTCATATGAATGTTTCGCATATTGAGAACCCGAAAAAGTCCATACGTAGCAGCAAAATGTCTAGCTTCGAGGGCTGTTGCTTTGACCGCAAGATGTTTATGCGAAGGGGGTAATTTGAACGGGGCGAGCGATACGAGTTCTTGGGTCTTTGAATTTTTAGCTTTGAGAATTACCATTGAGGAGAATCCTTCGGGAGTTTTGCTCTGATCCGTATCATTAGCATGCGCCATTTCTTCAAGCAGAAGGGTCTGTGAACCTCTGCAATACAAGAACACTCACCATAGTATATTCCGGCTTTTCCCATTTCTGCTTCTGACAATGTTCCGAAAGTAAATTGACTGGTAACTTTCCAGTCCATGATTGCCCACCAATCAGCTTCTTAACATCTGGCCTCTTCGGTGCTTCACCCATCGGATCAGACCCATCTTGTCCTTGAGCTGGTGGTTTTCTCTGCTTTGGCTCTTTATCGGAATTTGAAAAGACGATAAAACTATCATCTGCGACTGGTGGTGCTGATGGTTTATTCTTACCAGCAGATGTACCTGGCTTTGGTCCTGCTTTCGAGGACTGTCCTTTCTTGACCATATTTGGTCTCTGCAATCGTTATGACAAGTAGATGCATGAAATTAGAATTAAAAGTAATGAAGGGTTTCCCCACAAGGCTGAGAAAATTGTAAGCTTGGGCGTTCCTGCACACTAGAAATAGAAATGTGCGTCATTTTTGGTGGAGCTTTAGGCCAACGGGAGTAGCCTTGTAGCCTATAAATCTTAATTCTGGCATAGCCTGACTCTATATAAATTGATGGATTCAGACACTCAGCTTTATAAAATCTATTACGTCGTCATTATGGCTTCAGACCAATGTGAAGCTGCGATAACAGCAGCAGAGAATAATGAAACCTCTCAAGCCTCTTCCAAATCAATTCCAAAGTCCCCCAAACTCAACGCATGTACCGTAACACCATTTGGTTTGTTTGTACCCAGGCTATGTGCAAAATACTAATCAGTCTCTTACAGTCACCGAATTAATGTCAAACTCACGATCCAAACGCCCCAACTCCTCTTCAACATCCTCCCCTCCTCCGAAAAGGATCGCAAATTCCAATCCCCTTTTCCCTGGTAGTGCGGGGCTTGGGGTTTATTTGTCGGATCCCTCATCACACCCTGCCTCACGCGTCATCTATCATACCTCTTCGTTTGTAGCAATCCATGATTTATATCCCAAATCCTCGCTTCACACGCTTCTCATTCCACGAGAGGAGAAATGGTATAAGATGCACCCTATAGCCGCATTATCTAACCCCGAATTTCTCGACATGCTAAGACCGGAAGCAGAAAAGTTAAAAGGGATAGTTGCTTCAGAATTACGTCGAAGATATGCATCAGAATCTACACAAGATTTGGAAAGGGAAAGGATACTCAGTGGAGAGGTCAATTTAGATGATGATGCTGAAATGCCAGAAGGTAGAAATTGGGAGAAGGATGTTATGGTTGGAATACATATGCATCCATCAATGGAGCATCTTCATATTCATGTCTTATCTGTGGATCGTTATTCTTCATGTATGAGGAAGAGGAAACATTATAGCTCATTTGCTACACCATTCTTTGTTAATCTATCCGAGTTTCCTTTATCTGAGAAGAGGCAAGAAGCTTTAGGTAGAAATGGCCAGGCTAGGGCATGGTTACAGGATGATATGAAATGCTGGAGCTGTGGTTTGAATTTTGGGAAAAAATTTGCTGAGCTAAAGGAGCATTTGGAGTTGGAATTCATTGGATGGAAAAAGAAATGAAAATCAAACAGAATTCACTATCTAGTGGAACAATGAAGAGATTTTCGTCTGAGCAAAGGAATAGTCAGGAACCGAACCATGGTCTTTCTTTGATGTTTATTGTTTGGTTTACTCTTGAACAACGATTATATTATTGGCAAACTTTCAACGCCTGAACGTTTCACCAGCCAGCCCTCTGCAGTGAAACTGTCTGTTCTCCAATTTATATTCACTTCATCAATCCGTCCATGATGACTGTTTAACTGAAACACTTCAAGCGACCTCGAGATGAACGACTCGCCCTTGCGGTATCCGGACGCAGTGATCGCGAGGGGAAACCATGAATCGGATAACTAGCCACTGGACAATAGAGCCGGTGGCTGTGGTGCCTAGGAGACAGTTTCGAGATCCCTATGAGGATGATTTGAAATTTGGTGGTGCTGGTGAGTAGTCTTGAGGGGTTTACTTACAGGGTTTCATAGATGCTAGCATTTATTAAACAAATGGGGAGGGGGGATTCGGAAAGCTAAGTGGAAGAACGTGATGCTTGACATGGACATTTTTCTCATCAGATGAGTTAAGCGCAGGTGCAATTAAGCAATATGATCCTCACATACAAAATTACTATTTTCCTATTAAAAGTTGTGAACAACTTTGAAGTGAAATATCGTGAAAACTAAACAAGACAAAGCTTTGTTGATCCCAATATTGAACACGTGAAATTCAATCCATCTCTCTGCCTGTGAAACAATTAAAGACATTCCGCCGATCTATGCAGAACTACACTCAACTGTACAACTGTACCGTACACTGTACAACATTATCAAAAGATCTGCAGCGGGGTAACATGAATTAACGCAAGGAAGAACCAAACCAGCATGCCACCACCCAAACTACATCAGCGGCATAACCCAAACAGAACACCAACACAGTCCGAGAGTTACACAACGCATGCTGATCGAGCCCGGATGCAATACAGCCCATGTAAAACATATGATCGCGTGGACCGATGGAGATCCATCGCTACAAGCAACACGAGAAAAGTGTCGCGATTGGGAAAGGTCTTGTAAGATGCAAGATCTTACTCGGTACACGGTCTGTCTTTCTTGTGTTTGTGACGGTGAGGATCATGCAAGGTGCTACCACTAATATCGATGGCCAATGAAATGTTTCCTGGTATGTGCATCGATCCTCGGTCATCGTACTCGAGTATATATGCGTAGTAGTTTCCCTGTCAACCTAGGGGATGAGCACATATAAATTGAGCACTACCACTTAGTTGAACTCAAAGAACAAACTCGAAAGTAAATAATATTTTATCCTCTGCAAAATTCCAAAAATAACAATGAATATCCAAAATTTCTTCTTCGCCTTCGCCTCATTCACTCTCGCCAACCTCGTGAGCTGCTCGCCAACGCAGGCCGGTACACTCTCCACCCCACCACCACCGGGAGAAAGTAAGTTTCGGCCCTCCCTTTCCATTTCTCCATAATACCCATCCATCACTAAGACGCACGTCAGCCTACGTAGTCGGGTATCCCATCTGCGCCACGCCAGGCTATACGGAAGTGCCCGGCAACTACAACGAAACAATCCACCAATCCTCGGGCGCCACTCTCGCCAGCTGTATGAACGAATGCCGAGCTGCTTATCCTGCCTGTGAAAGTATTGCTTTTCATGCTCGGTATACGGAATGTTTGTGGTTTGATAGGAAGGTCGATCAGACGCAATTGTATGATGATGATACGAGTGAATTTGTGCATTATGATTTGATTTGTCCGGTGCCTGCTTGTTAGGTTTGGGAGTGTGCATGGGGATCGGTGTTTAGGGGTGGAGGAGTGAAGCGAGATTACAATTAATGATGAATGGACTCACGGTTTATATTTCTGGTGCTTGGAGAATGAGCACGAGGAGGTATACCTGGATGAATTAATCTCTTCCTCAAACTGGCACCCTGAAAATCAATATACAATCAATACAGAGAACTCTACCATGAATTCGGAATATATGTGCATGCGGGACTTCTTTCATAGCAACGCAATCATTCAACGACGAACCAAAGTCAATTCATAAGTCCATTTCGAAATATTATTTAATTTTATTTTATAAAAAAAGGCGAATAAGTGAGACGTTCTGCAGACAAATTATAGCAAAGACAATTTTGAGATATTATGGGGTTCAGGATGCAGGGAAGTAATACGAGATGAGATATGAAAAGGCAAGAAGAGAAATTAAGGAGAGACATCACTTAAATGGTAGTAAATTCATACCACCATTAATGTGCACAAAACTGTCTGGGCTCTGTTGCATTGACGGGAAGAAAAAACATGTCACCTCACTAGGTAAGACTTGTCAATAGTCCAGACTGAAGTCTGGATTTGACAAGCACAACAGTGTTTTATCTTTAAGCATGAAATAATGTTCATATGTCAAATATATTCAAGGCAGTATCGTGAAAAAAGTCAAGAGTCACAATCTCTCATTGTTATTGGCCCGCGGCCTCCACTCCGAACTATCAGGAAAACCAGTCCAAGGTAAACCACTGGGCCATTGAATGTTAAAAATTATATTTTTACCTATTTCTTCTCTACTTCATTCCTTTCTTTCTACTCTCTCTCCTTTCCCTTCCCTTCCTATTCTTCGAAATCCCCCTCCTCTGTATTGTTCTCCTGAACCACCATAAGATCATATCTCTCATCAAAAAACAAATAACGGCAAATGCAACCGGTAAAGCTATTTGCCAAAAGTATTTTTCATTGTGTTCAATACTTGGCATGTCGGTAAAATTCATCCCAAAGTAACCTGTCAGGAAACTTAATGGAAGAAAGATGATGGTGACAATCGTGAGCTGCTTCATGGACTCATTTTGATATGCTGATATGGTGTTAAAGATTAAATCGATCATTCCGTCGGCATTTCTCCGAAGCTGATCCAGAGATTCGGTGATAAGTACGATATGATCTTCCACGTCTCCAAGGTACGTTTGTGCCATTTGACTGATCTTAACAGCGGATGCCGCTTTTTGTACATCACCTCTTTGTCCAGCATATTTATGATCTCGAAGAGAATTAATGAGGTTAGCGATAGGATTGATAAAGTTGCGCAAGGTAGTGATTTCGCTGGTAACGACGTATAATGAGGTTGTGTGCTTAATATTTGGATTTGTCAAGACATCTAGTTCTAATGAACCAATTATGTCTTGATAGGCAAAAGTAACGGGTATAGCAAGATCAATGATAGCATCGATAACGGCCTGCATTACCATTGATGCATCGCATGATCTGCGAAGTATTGTATCAAAGTTGCTTAATCTGTGAAGGATGGGTGTCTCAATATCATCGGCGGAGTTTTCGAAAAACGAGATGACGGTATTGTCTACAACATGTCAGACGTCAAACTCCATTGTATTCAGATCAAGGGGCTACTTGCCAGCAGTTAAAAATATCGAGACTTGCTCAGCACTAACAGCTAACTTCTTTTGTGTTAAAGGAGAGATTTTCTCCATATGCGCTGCCCTTTCTTGATTTGGTCCTCCATGATATCTCTGTAAAGTCCTCAATTTTTGAACAGGCGTAGATTGTACACAATCTGTCTGTCTATTGATACAGTCATTGGTATTATCATGAACACCATTTGCGAGCTTATCGACCTGTACCACATTGGGATTTCTTCGTCTCATGAAATTATGTAAAAACTTCTGAAATGGTCCTCGTTTTCTTTTATTTGGACTCTCCAGAGTTACATCTTTCTCGTCGTCTTCATCACTGTCCGAGTCGCTATCGTTGCCCGGATGTAAATGAACGAGTTTCTGCAATGTCAAAACAACATAAGTATGGTCGGTATACCTATCTATTGTTAGTCCTCGATCATTGGAAAGTACTGTACAACATACCAATCCGCTTTTGTCCTGTTATTAAGATTAACCATATCCTCAATCGCCAATCTGTGTAGCTTCTTCCTTTTTCCAACCGCCTTTATCACATCCCAACTGAGTCCATTAATGTTTATCCATCGGCACTTGATCCATTCCTCCTGTTCAATATCCAAAAATCGAACCAATTCATCATTGTTGAATTCCCTCTTGACCATTTTATCTTCACTGAAATCAACAACAGTTATCTGACATTCCTCGTGTAAGTTGAAGCCTGTTGTTCTTCCACCATCAGGTTTCGATGGATCCAGTCCGGGTTCTTGTCCTGGATGCCATTCTGGTTGACGTGGTGAATTATCGACTGTGCGAAATGTGTTGGATCTTGATCGGGTTGTGCGACGTCGAATGGGTGATTGTCCCATGATAGAGTCAGGGGAAGATTGAATATGCGTTAAAGGCTCGAGATCATCTGCAAGTTCGTGGTAAGCATATAATCGCAAAGTGGACATGTAGATACCTTCCATGGAAGGAAATGAGGAAGTATGCGAAAGTTCTTTGGAATAAGATATGCTTCGTCGCACAATTTTACGATTGGGTAGAGCTGTGAAAGAAACTCACAAGCTGAAGGGAAAGCCTCCAAATCAAATCCAACAGCTCTTGACGGTGAACTCATACCCCCAGGTGAAAAGTCTCTGATTTCCGGTTCGGTCATTTTTTCTTCCTAATATTATTTGTATATGACAACTCCTTTCCTCGAAACCACTTTCTCTGCAATGAAATGGAAATTACGCCACGCCAAGGGTATCAAAATAAGAGCGAATGAATGAATGAATGAATGAATGGATTGATAAAAAAAAATATAAACAGAGAATACAGAAAACAGCTAAATACAGATGAAATGAAGACGAAGATGTTCAACCGTGTTGGAGTACCAGATGATATTTTATCTGATAATAATTTTTGGGCAGTAGGTTAATAGGTTAAACAAGACAAGCTTTGCCAAGCCTGAGTGTTCAGAACCCCACGGGTTGCTCTAAGGTCCCTGGCTGCATGTGAAGGTAGCCCCTATAAGTTTAACGAACCTGTAAAGGTAACTGTACTAATGAAAGGAAGTGAACATCAGGATACGTTTCAAGTATTTATACCAATTGACCAATTGAATTATAATGCAAGGCTCAATTGATGACGCTCCACTAGGCCACTGCCGTGGAGGCTTTTTCACTTCGCTCTAGAAAAAGATGATTTGAATGAGTTAGTGAGTGCAATGAGCCGATCTGCTTAGTCATCATCTATCGACCGCCGTGAAAAGTTTCACTGTAATATCATATACTCGCAACAAGACCCCATAGTATCTACTCATCATCTCAAATGCATCCATCTAAACCCAGTGAAAGAAGTCTTTAATTACGACACAGCTGATGATGAGAACAGTGGGCCCCACGAAGATTATTAATTATATCCTGAGATTGCTGAATTTTACACACAGCCATCCAACAATACCTGATCCAACAATACCTGCCCCAACAAGCAAGCCCCTAATTATTAGGCCCCAGGCAATATAAAAACTCTCATATCTTACCGAGTATTTTTTTTGATAAACGACTAACCTATACAACGGGGCTGAGTACGGAGTAGCCTTTGAACTCGATTGATTGATATTAAGGTTACCATATCTTATTTCCCCTCATCAAGGAAATGTTACCGTAACCGCCGGCGTGGGGCAAAATTTCTTGGGTGCAGTCGCATCTGATCTTGGCATCAATAGTTGATTGGAAGCCTTGTTTGGAAATTTAACATGCCTGTACATACGAGTTGTCGTGCATGGGTAGCGGGTCTGGGGAGAACTTTGATTATTGTAAGAATGGGAAGTTAGCTGTCGTTCTGTTGCCATGAGGCTCTATAATCAGAGCAAGGTCGATAGGGGCAGAGAAAGCTTTTGATTTACATATCTGCGGAATGAATGGTTACATGTTATGCTCTTATATGAGAGAGAAAATCGGATTCAAGATATCAATTTCATTTTACTATCAAGCGTCCCAGGTAAAAGAAGTCTGGAAGAGCAAAAAATTTCATTTGGTATCATTTTCCATTTCGTCATTATAACACCCCGTTCCTGGGCCATTTCCCCCTTCCCATTCTTTTTAAAAGCCATTAGCGTTAATAATCCTTAATTCCGAAGCCATTCCAATTTCAAAGGGTGATCCAACATTGACATGCAACCTCAAAAATGAATCCCTATCTCTTTCAAGCCCCTCTCCGTGAAAGTCTGGTGCCGGCTGCGAGGTGGGCACATTCCATTGTGTCGGTAGATCAATGGGTAACAAGAAATCATATCGTGATTCACATGTATCGATAGGTCGTAATAGAGGACTCGCACAAGGGGTTGATCTGGTACTTTGGAAAGCGGATGATGTTGGGATATATGAAGGTGATCCACATGTTGAGCCTTCGGAAGCAGTACTTCCTCTCCTTCTACGCGCGGCGTCACCGGATGCTCGAAGAAGATCGAAATCCATTGATGAGGTCTTTTTTATCGGCCTTTGACTTCGTGCTCCTTGTGCTAATTCTCCAAGTTTCATAAAGTTGTCCATATCTGAGATCGAAATGATTGGCCCGCCGGTCATTTGTGAGATTGTTGAAGAGGACATAATGTACTGTTTAGGTTAGTCTTTGCTGGATAGCAATTTCGGATGAATAAACTTACAATTATGAAAATCGAGAATGAAATATTGAAGAAAAGTCCCTACTAAAGAATGGATTGTCGAGGATGAATGATAGTTATCAGAATGCTGAATAAGCTTTCGTGGAGAGTAAAGTAGTGTTAATGTTTTGAGAGACTGTCATGAATGAGAATAAAATCTTCGTAAGGAATTGGAAGTCGTAATGATGTTATACAATGAATCGAAAAGGTTAAGGATAGTATTGGGTCAAGTTATTATATTATACAATATGATATACAAAGAATGAATGCGTCTGGTCTAAAATTTAAGATCCGAGAAGGGGGATAAAGGAATACATATATCAAAGACCCGAAATCATCGTACAACCAGCTCATGCATTCTACCTAGCACGAGATTGAGTACCTTATGGCCAGCGCCTATGGATTTAAAGATCTGCCTACCACCCCGGGCCACTCCACTCGCGCTTGTCACAATCCACCCGAGATCCACCATAAGGCTGTCTCCATTCCCGATCCAACCATAACTTGCTTATATTAAGAAACGACGGTGCTTTAAAATGAGACGTGAGAATACCAAGCATACCAGGCATACCAAGCGCTTGCACTTCGCTTGTCCTGTCGTTTCATAACAACACCACGTTTTGGGGGGACATGCGTCTAATTGTGTGGGCCTATCAATCCGCCTATCGACCATGTCAACAAGGGCAAGCGAAGGCTGTGTTCTTGGCCCCCCTGGACCCATCAAAGAGAAATTATACGATTGGTTCATTCTTCCCAAGGATGAGGGTTGCCGCTGATATAAATCAAGCTCATCGGATCCTTGTTTGAGACCATCATCATAACCGTTTGAGAAACATTGATATCCAATGCAGTGACAAGGGAAGGGAGACACAAGGGGGGAAGTGCATATATATGAAACTCTCACGTGTTATATGTGCCATGTTTGGTTTCTTCCTTGTGGATTATTGTGCACAGTAATGCATCCACGACATTCGAATAATTCTAGCCAACTTTTGGAAGAATGGTTACCTCATTAATATGTCAAGTAAATGACGGGTCTACTTTTCTGCGGCCGATCTATCACTTGGAAAGAACATGGTCTAGAATCATTCAAAATAATAGGATCCATTGGTTCACACTTGGATTCGGCTAAAAACAATCTTCACCAGAAGCATTCATACGAGATTAAAAGAATTGCTAACTGCATGAGATAAGGTAGTCTTATACTATGCATTCCTTGGGATTCAGCTGGACGTCACCCAGAACCAAGACAAAAAGAACGTCTACATTTATGGTATTCAGTCGGAATATTGGATCTAAAAGATATCTGCACGAGGGCAAACCATGGCACAACTACACCCTGCACTTGCGGATCAATCGGATGACAAAATATATTTGGTCTACATAATATTGCGAGACTGCTCTATGGTAAGCGGCTGGTGGAAGGGGAACAATGAGCACAATGACTTTTTGGTTACTTTGTTTAGAAAGAGACTTCAAAGAGATCGAGAACAGATAGAAAATAAATAGAAAACAGGTCTCCGATGGCACAAAGGAAATAGAACAATGCCTCAGTTACATTATAAAGCATTTCCGCCCCACGATCCCTTCAATTTCCCCAAGTTACTATCAGACTCGAATCACTTTACAAAGTTCATCACCACAACTTTACCACCACACCACACCACACCACAACCACAACCACAACATCCCCATAACTACCACTACCCAAAGAAATGGGTGTCTCAAACAAAGGCGACAGCCTCGTCTTATTCGTCCTTGTAACAGTTCTGGTTGCAGCCCTAATCATTTTTTTAATCTTCGTCCCCCGGTTGATCTATCTCAGTCTCAAAGAGCGTAAGAAGACACCTAGTCGTACAGAAATAAAACAATTGTTTGAACGAGGTGTTGAAGCCATTGTTTCATCCATGGGAAGAGAGAGGGCAGAGAATGCTCGTAGATATCAGATCCAAAGTACGTCTCAAGATATTGAGTTGGGGGATATGTCGGAAGGACAGACTGAAGGAAAAGGAAGAGTGGTTGTGGCTTTGCCGGAACGGGCTATGCTTTCGGGCAAGAGGTTGCCGGATCAGATTTAATTGCTGCTGTTAGTATCCCTCGCTCCCTCCTGGACATTGTGTTTTTTCTCTGAATATCATCTGAATGTCTTTTCTTTGAATTTCATTTTGATGTTTTTTCTTTGAATATGTGTTATGCTGACAGGCAAGAGTATAATTTTAATGTTTTTTTCTTGCCCTTTCTTTCGACGAAAAATATATTTATCAAAATACTTTAACCATTCTAATCCTATCTCATCGTTTATCCATCCATTAGAGGTAGATTTAATAATCCAATCCGCAGGAAAATCGGTTTCGATATACCAATTGAAAAAATGAATTTGTCTTTGAATTACTCGTATTGTCTTGCTTCTATCATTTCGTTCAGCACTAGTTACAACCATTCCAAAGCATATTAAACCTATCATAAAACTGAATACCATATTTTCATTTGTATATTCGATACTATGATTATTTGCTCGAGATTCGATACAAAGGATAGAACCGTCCATTCTGCCCTGAATCGTTGTACACAGGATATTATATAGCTTAGCAACCTTTTGAATGCTTAGTTTTTTTGTCTTTTTTGATAAATCGCATGTTGAAATTGAAAGGTGTAAGTAAATTGAGGTGAAAATGGCCGACTCGCTGATAAACCACGTTACCCCAATCCTTAGTTAGTTCTTAGTTTGCAATCACATGATCATTTTTTAGTCTAGTTATAAGAGGAATCTCTACTTCCCCTCCTCCTTTATCTCATCCTCAGACCCTTCGGAGATTACATAATCCTAAAATCTATAAACCGACCA
>NGKH01000019.1:93103-163152 GCA_002162575.1 Sclerotinia glacialis
AAACGAAGCTAAAATACAGAACGTAAAATCGAATCAGAGGGTCTGAAAATTGAGATAACTCCTCCTCTTCTTTAAGAAATCAATCCTCTAGGTATACAGTATGCATCAGACAGATGTGATAATGGGAACTTAGAAACTAATATGCTCTACTCTAGTCCACTAAAAGGATCTCATCCCATCTCGTATTCTCTTCATCTGATCATATTCAACATCGAGGTTTCTGATAGTGTATGTATCACATTACATTTACTATCGGTAAATAAGCCATAAGAAGGCATCATATTGTCCAGCTTCCGGGGACATAGTCATAGCATGGAAGGACCAGTTAGCACTTGAGCTAAGGATTCACTTGTTTCTATCACCTATTCTGTTCGCATACCTAGCCGGCGTACGGAGAGGGGTCATAGAAAAGTGGTGATGTCAATTGGTTCCAGTGGATATTCACAGATTGGCTGGATGCATGTCTGTATGTCAATTGAATAATGTAGCCAATAGCTGGAGAGAGAACGGTAGATGTCGTCTCTGTGAAATACCTGGAGAGAAACAGAAAAGAAGCATATTGGGAAGATTTGTCAGTGAATTTTTCATCCCGACCCATTCCCATCAGGATCCAAATTCATCAACTTTCCTACACAATTTTACAGCCCCGCTTGATCACAAAAATTACACTCCTTTTCACAGACCGAAGACGCTTAGGTAGATAGATTCCAGTACAGAGATGAATTCAGCACCCAAATATCCAGTTCAAGAAAAGATGGATACCACTAGCATGGATATTAATCCAAATGCTGAGCCCAAGGCTCAAGTGGCCCTACCAAATGTCAACGTACTCCCATCAGAGTCTTTCTCACCGGCCCCAAAGCCTCGAAATCTGATTCCTGACGGCACAACCACAGCAAAACAGCTTGGAATCGATCCTTCCCAGCAAACGCGATATCGAAACATACTCCCCAAACCACGCAAAAATTCTGATTCGGAAATAGAGGTTGGCTGTGCGGAAGAAAAGCCAGCAGAGGTCATAATAAATGAATCGACCAGGGCGCGAAAGAGATCGGGAAGAAAAAACACAAAGTCAAAAGGATATAATGAGAGGGGAAAAACCATTGAAATCGATGAGGATGCCGAGTCCGAGAACAAAGATTCCAAAGACACAGATTCCCGGGGCGATCCCGCTTCTTCAACTTCACCAAAACCACTCTACAAAGCTAGGAAAGCGGATACTACGTTTACGAAAACGGAACTTGTCGCTCTAGGTGTAGCCTACGCCGTGGTGCCATCGTGGCCAATCGCAGCTGAGTATGTTTCTTTTCTATATTCTTTTATTGCAAGAATCTTTCAATTGGCTCTGATATCAGTAGATGGATATATACCGAGCTTCCCAGACACCGGATTACTATTAGAATTGATATAATAAATATTAATAACCGATACGCATAGATATTTCCCTCACCGGACGAGAAGATCCCTGTACCAAACATTCAAACACACGTTCGTCCATGCAGGCAATGATCACGAGTTAGCGCGGGATAGCTTCCCTCCCGGAGCGGATATCCCCGAGCTGAGAGCGAAGTTCCAGACTCTAAGAAGACTTGCCAGTCGTACGCGGAGAGTATCGGAAGAAGATTTACCTCAGGAACACGACCAAGATGTCATTAGGGGGCGCCATTCCCTGTCAAGGTGGCAGAAGAGAAATGAGAAGCGAACCGCAAACGAGAATGGAGCCACGGACGTTGGAGAGACACGTGGACGGAGATCTCTTTCAGCGCGCGAGACGCATATGCAAGCTTTGCAGGAAGAATGGGAAGACGAGGATGATGAGTCCGACTTTGAAGATGTCGGGACTGCCACTGCCATAAAAACGGAACAAGATCAAACGAATCAGGCTCGTCCCTCCGATATTCCGAAATCCTTGGTCATTGATCTCGATGCACCACTTCATACTTTCAAATCTAGTTCTGATGTAGATATTCGTGACTCGAGTGAACCAATAGAGCCCCAGTCCGAATCTTCACTCGAACGTATAAAGAGTAGTTTGATTGAGCAGATTTCTCGGTGTGAAAATGCTACAGAATTGTGCAGGGTCTTGATTGATGGATTAAATGTTGCAGATGCAGAAACGATGCTGGACGAACCTCACAGAAGAGGAAAAGCTGGGCATCCTAGGAAGAGAAAGCATGGATCAAATTAATTGAGGAAAGTCTGCTTGACCTACCGAGATATATTAGGGTAAATCTCTCGTTAATATTCGTCACCTAAAATTGTTTGGACTCAAAACAGGTATCAGCCTTGGTTTTGTATGTAGATTCGAAATTTAGCTACCACTTATTGTTGAATCCCATCAGGATCCACGATATTCAAAACACAAGCTTGTGCAAACCTACAATCACGACGTAGACTTTTGATGACGCAATGAAATATAATCCCCCACTCCCGCACCCCTCTCCGAACCGTTATAACCAGCAAATCGCAGAATCTGCTCAAACCTCCAAACCTCAACACATTCCATACCCTATTTATACCTAGGTATCCGCTTAAGATAGTCACCTCACGCACATCCTGGCGCAAACGCAGCAGAAACACAAATCTGTCCCTTACTTTGAATTTTCCCGCCAATCCCAGCTGGCCATTTAGCAGAATACTCCAGCAGCATACCGTTCAATTCGGCGGATATCTCTAGCTCGACACGATAATATGGTTTGGCCTTGCTTATACTACCATATTCATCTTCTATTTTTTGAATCTTATTTTCCGTTTTGAGGGAAGTCATATCGAATTCAATTCGACCGGCTATTTGGACATCTAGAGATTATAAGTCAGTAAGATAAAAAAAAAAAAACTATTGCGTTCATGTGTCAAAAACAAGAAATGGTGAAAACTTCCAGAAAAGCTTGCAACGGGAATAAGTGTGGTAACAGGATGGGTTGACGGGAGTTGACAAGGAAAACGCAAAATTCCCACCTTTATTGTACTCGTGATCGAAAGGATAATGAGAGTACTTTGCTTCATCAGACACATAAATCAACTCCTCACATCTTAGCGTTTCATGATCTTCAGTAAAGGTGTGTATTGATATCCAAGGCCCAAATTTATGTCTAGGCGGGATAAGCGACCCCTATTTGATTGTCAATGGGATTTACCATGAAGGTCTGCCATGATGTAGCTCACCTTGAATACAAAATAATTAATTACTAGGAGATACTGCTCGCCGTCAATTGGACAGTTGCTAGGAATGCAGTTCTCGTGACCCTCGAACCCTGGTACCTTCGGTGTCCAGGGCTCTCTGCGAAACAATCCATAGCTAGATTGAGCTCTTCGTGCTGGACCATTTGTTTTATTCAAAGCAGCAAGAACTGCACCGCAAGATACAGCCGTGACTCTATTTGTTTTCCTAGTCAGTCCCGGGCTGCAAGAGTTTCGATGGCAGTCCATAGAACCTACGGATATCCAGAGGCATCATTTCCCGTCTTTAATTCAATTTCGTAACCAACCTCAGGTCTATTAGACATCTCTTTTAAGTATTTTCGGAGATAAGATCTCAATGATGGTGATGCCCCAAATCCCCCGAGCAAGAAAACTTTCTGGAATGTTTCTTAGCTTATTATGTAGAAACAAGAAACCGCATCAATACGTACTTTGACTTTGAGGTTATTTTGAAGTGCAGCACACAACTGGGTATGCAATAAATTCTTCACGCGCTCTAGAAGGGGTTTGAATACTCCTTCCCAGTCTTGTCTATTTCAGTAACCAGCCGATGTTAGCAGGCTCTCATAAGCGTTAGGAGGTAATCCGAAGTGGTACAGACTTCATGATGACAATATAACCATTGTCGAATCTCTTCTCTGAATTTTGTCTCAAGCCGGGAAGATGAAGACGAGTTTTAAGACCAAAGAGGGCAGTGACATCCTTGCGTCGCTTAAAGTCATCTTCAAAATTTGGTATGAAACGATTGACAATTGACTCCAAGGATTCGCCGGCGGGCCAGATGTCAAGTAGATAATGTTCGTCTTGCAGTTTATCAAGAAGCATTTTCTTGTAGTTCTCATTTAGATAACTGCTCCCACAATTGTCACCTACGATGTCAGCATGATTGCGAAGATGTAGTCCATTCGCGCCTGACCTACCTCCGGCTGTAACCTTTTCCTCACTCAGTCTGAGTGGATGCTCCGTGCCAATTTCATATGTGACAATATCAACCGTGCCTCCACCACAATCCGCAATAATGAATGTTTCTCCTGGCTACAGAGGATGGGTTAGCTATCAATCTCTCCAAGTAAGCAAAGTGCAGAAAGGAATCAGCATACATGTACTGAAGTATCTCGCGCCAGCATATAAATTGCAGCTGCTTCTGGCTCCGATACAATGTATGGTATAACGGCTTTCTTTGTCGACAAATCTCCAAACTTTACAACTCTTGCTGCGGTCTGTAATGCAGTTTGAAGGATACGAGATGCGTTCGGGCTCCAGATTGTTGGTACGGTCAAGGCAAACTCAACAATAGAGCTATCGGAAAAGCTGTGTAGCTGAATAAGTTGCTCTTTGGTGTGGTGCAAGACCTTCACCAGGAAATCGGTAAATGTATCGAGCACATCCCTTACATCGGGCTTATCCTTTAAACCATGTTTTCGAATGATATGATTTTCGATGAGATATCCAATGACGTGTACTAACTCAACACGATCTTCACGCGTGTAAGGTGTTTGGACCAGCCACAACTTGGATCTCTTGACCCTTGTTCTAGTGTCCCTGGAAATGTTCTCTCTGTATTGCTGGTGATGCACCTGATAACCCCAGAAGAACTTCGAGGAACTTTCATCTAACCCAAGATAGTCCGGCCGCGACTCGATTTTGTAGTCTCCAACACTTGCTAAAGGGTGATTACCATCAGCGTATACGAATTCCTCTAATGTTCCACCGTCCTCATCAATATCCTCAGGCCCGTCCCTGGACAAAGGAATTGGTGAGTACCACTAAGAAACTAGTTTAGCACGCCCCAAGGATTCCAAATACATGTTCAAGTAGCCATGAACTTACAGTCTCGGTAGGTACTTGAGGCCGAGTTCCACCTGCATCACCGCTACTCAAATCATCTGGCCAATTCTTAATGCTCAAAAGCTGCTCCGGAAAGGCTCGAGGATGTCGGTCATTAAAAGGGTGGGAGAAATAAGATACGGATGTGAAGGTGGTTCCAAAATCTACGCCGATGACAAACTTTTGTGGAATCGTGATTTTATTAGAGTCTTCTCCAGCTGTGCTGCCCATATTGACTGCGCGTCTCTTGCGAGAGGGTTGCAAATTCGGGCCACTACGTTTGATCGCGATCTTCATTATTTGAAAGCTACTCGAGTAGAAGGACTCGGATCACAACGTCACAAAAAGCATTGAACAACTCCCATGGGGAAAAAATGAGTATGGGACAATAGGTGCCGAAACATCTCTTGGAGACCAAGGCTTAGATATTTTGCGAAAATTTCAAATATGAGTGTTTGACAGAACACTTCGGCTATTGTTTGTTGACCGCTCAAAAAAATTGACCATGTCAAACACAGAAAAGCAAACGGATGGAAACTATTCATTTGAACTCCAACCAGAATTACCGTAAGGTGCATACAAATTTGACACGGCCACGGGACTTGGCAGGTGGAAAGTGACACCTTCAAGGATTTCTAGGTAAAAAGGTATCCGATTTGTGCACTGCAAGCCAAGAAGATAGGGTTCCGTTTGATTTTCGGGTAGTTGAATAGACAATGCATAGAACTTGGTGGTCACCGTAGAAGAACAAACGGCCATTTCAATTTGCTCTGATGCTCAACCTTCTTCCATCTGCAATTTTGAAAAAACCTTCGGAAATTGTGCAAAATTGCCCAAAAAAACTCACTTGGTCAAATATTCATTCAGTGAGGATGCCAGATTGGTCGCTTGAAGAGGATGTGGTTCTCTTCGCTTGGCTTGATTTCTGCAATAAACATGGAGTAGATCCCTTGGCAACAATCGAACAGAAAATGATGGAAGAGACTGGCAACCATCGGACAAAAAGTGCTGCAAGATGGCGCCTTCAATCAATCGAGTGGAAATATCGTAAGTCGGATGAAAGACGCCCACTTAACCGTGATGAATTTGATTTGGTCCCAAATATCAGCCAGAAGGGATCAAAGAGCTTGAAATATCCTCCCAGAGGCATGATACTGAAAATCAATAATGCTTTGAGCGACTATGAAAAGATATACACGTCGAATGAAAATCAAAAAATGGTCGAAGTCACACCCATGAAAAACAACCGAGGTCAGCTACAAGTGCAAGTACCTTCTCGCAAATCATCTTCTGTAAAGACTCAAATCGTTCCAGCATCAAAGACCAGCCAGCAGGCACAAGATGAGGCGAGCCATTTTCGAAAAAGAAGCTCGCAGGAGGCTGGGGAGAAGATTGGGAGGAAGAAGCGACGTCTAGAAAAGGTATGGAAACCCCTGGCCAGTACTCAATCAAGAAGTGATTGCTGGCCACAATACATCCGTCTAAATTTAAGATGGTTTGATTGAGCCGTCTGAGTCATAACGAAACCGATAAATCTTCGAGCTGTGGTCTCTTTTGTTGAGACAGGAGTGACTAAATCGTTTTCTTGAATACCTACGCAAGTTGTGGATTTGGAAGATGTAACAAAACTGACAATCTATCTGATTTAGACTACTGGGTCAACCCCGCTTGAGAAGCAAGATAGCAAATCTGAAATGGGACGTCCTCAACTGTCCCGCACAGTAAAACACCCAAATTCTCATCTTCCAAAGGTAAAGTTGCCCGCTAAGGCTGCAATGACAAATGTTCGCAAAGAACCAGAAATTTCCCTTCCATCCGAAACTCGCTCCGAGGATGGGAGAAGCGACGAAATGGCTGAATGGAGACATCACAAGCATGTCGGGGAGAAAGATCCGGAGAATATGCAAGAAAACAACAGGAGTGACTTGCAGAAGAAAGAAGCAGAAATAGTCGCCATTCGAGAGCAGTGGGATAGCGACCTTCGAGAACTGCACGAGAGGATCGAAAAGCTCCAACAAACGAAACTAGAATTGGAATCCAAGGCTTCAAATCTAGAAGCAGCAGCCACCGCCGTCAGAAATGCAGGAAGAGATACGCTGGCTTATGAGATTGGCCAAAAGAACAGAGAAATATGGATGTTGACTAATAAGATTCACCGGCAGTTTGAAGTGTCAAGCATCAAGGAAAGAGAAGCAAAGCACCTACCGCCTCAGACTATCGTCACTGCCATGAACGAGATCCGCTTAGAGTTGGAAGCTATGACTGAAATGCAAGACTTTAGACATATGCAGAGTCCAAAAGAATGGTTCGATGGCGACTTGACACACTTGGTGAACTCTGCTTTTGCTCCTCTCGAAAAATCGAATGACGGTAAGCTCCAATTCGAGAGATTGGGCGTGAAACTGGGAACATCTGCTGTATTTAGCATTCTAGCCCTAGCTGCATTGAGAGATTGGGTCTTCCTAACGGATTTTCCCCACGTTGAACTGGGATCGTTGAGTCTAATTGAAGCATATCGCAACATTGCGTTCAACAAAGGTGAGCACCTGCCGTAATGTCTTTAAGTCTTTTTTGATCCTTCTTCGAGAGAAAGATCCTGTCTTTTGTTTGGGCTAGGTTTTATTATCCTAGATACTAACTAGAACGAATCAGGCGGATGGGTTGAGCTACGATCCTTTGATGTCGGAGCTTTCAAGGAACATATGAAACAGCCATACTTCAAAGACGTCCTAAACCGCACTGCCAAACAGATGTCGTGTCGATTATCAAGAACCATGAGCTCTTTATTTGGCAAAAGCCTGGAAAATATGGGACATGACTTCTCCTTCCATACCTGGGGCGAGGACTCGGAGTCTTGGAAGGAAAGGCAGTACCATTTCGAGAGGCTTTTCCGCACAGCCCTTGAGTTAAAAGGTGAATCTGTAATCACAGATGATGACTATGCCTTCGAATTCTTTTCAAACCAAACGTACGCCAACAAACCATTTGATGAGCCGGACTTCCCTGAAGGATCTTGGTTACGTGTCTCCCTTTGTGCATATAAATCGAAACCATTGATCTCCCAGAGTGAGAAGGAGAGTGCGCTGGTCCAGACACGAAACTTTTCGCCTTCTGTCACTGAAGGTTGTGTCTGCGATTACCGGAAAAATATATATCTCGGTGTCAGCCCATCACAGAAGACGCAAAGAACGTTACAGCCCAACAGAGATCTACTTAACATTTCCGCGACATCTGACACTGATAATGAGGACTCCGAACATAATTTTTTACATTCCGCAGAACCTCATGTCCCCGGAATGACTCACAACAGTCGTTCTGTGGTCATCGAGATACCCACACAGTCAAAGAGTATTTTTCAGCTCCCTAGTCAACTCCCAGATATGTCATCAAAGTATGTATGTAAAATATGCAGGGAGACATTTAGCGGTGCTTCAGGTCTAAACTCACACGAAAGAAATGGTACGTTCCAAGAATCATTCAAGGGTGGAGGGACGCTGACATTTTCAAAGAGACCTGCAAGCGATGCCATACATGCAGAAAGGTTTGGCCGACAATAGATAGTCTGAGTCAACACATAAAGAAGAAGCATATGCGGCAATTCAAAAAATCCAACTCGTCATTTTCTGTAACGCGCGGTCACGAGAGGCCACCATCGGCAGTTTTTTCGGCCCGAAAACGACTAACCAGATCGAATACGCCCACAGAAAGAGACATTAGTGAGGATACAGATATTGATGCGGGCTCCACGGATTCCTCAGAAGTTTTGAAAAATCGAGAATCAGATAGTCCTCGTACCACACATGACCGGAAATCTTCAGCTGGCAAAGATACGCAAATCCTGGATAGTGAGATATCCGACAGCTTGGATTCCGATAACGATGAAAAGTCAGAACCGAGAAATTCTCTCCTTCATCTGGCTTCCATGATTAGGACAAATAATCCCGACCTTTCAATCATCGGACGTGGTAGGTCCAGCACCAAAAGCCTTGACACCACTTTGGAAGAATCAGAAATTGATGAATTGGTGGTTGCAGAAAGGCACCACACGACAGAGAACATTCGGGAGAGGAGCTATGAGCTTGAAGAAAACGCAGTGATACTATCTGGAGAGCTCAGACATGGGTCAAATTTAAAAATGGATATGAGACTCGGCAGTTCACTCGAAGTCAAGGAAACTCTCGAGGCCAATTTAAAAGAAGAGTCCACTCTTAGTCCAAGTAAGGGAGAAATCAGAGACAGTTCAAAATACCCAAGTACTCCTAGTTCCCGTACAGACGATATAGACTTGGGAAATCAGGAAATCCTTTCCTCAGAAGAATGGTGCTTAACTGGAGAATGCGGCACCACAGATGTTGTATTTGAAAGCCCCAGGCTCATACCCGAAAGACGCGAGAGCCAATTATATTTGGTGAACACTGAGAACGAAGAAGCTGAAGAAAGCGAGGCGAATGAAGATCAAAGTGTTGAAGTGAACTATACTGAGAAGGCCAACGCTGCTGAGGATGAGAGCACCAAGGCTGGCCATGACGATAACTTTCAAATGAAAGAAGAGGAGAGACATTGTGTTAATGACAAGGAAGCTGTGCAAGTGCATAATAGTAAGGACACTGAGGACGCCGCTAGTGAAATTGCTGAGGCAGATAATGACAAAAACGGTCGAGTGACCGGTAAAGAAGCAACTGAGGCAAGGAAGGACAACTGTGATGAGGTCATCGGCAACGCGACTACTGAAACTGCTGAGGTGGAACGAGACGAAATTATTGAGTTCAATGATAATAGATATGATCAAGCACGAGCCGAGGAAGTTGTTACTATGTACGAGAGTAGCGATGGTAGTGGCAACAAGAATATGATAGCGGAAAATGACGATAGCATTAAGGTCAGCAGGAGAAAAGCTACTGAGACGGAGAACCAGGAGAGCGCTGATGTCGAGAAGCAGGAAATCCCCCAGGAGTCAGGTCTCAAGTTTGATGTAGTGATTAATGAGTGGTGCGAGTAACTACTGAAGTGTGTTTTTTTCTTTTTTTCTTTTTTTTTCTTGACAAATTGATATGTCCATTCTTTCCACGAATATTTAGGTAGCTCAACAATGAAAATCGGACAATGAGAAATAGTCTTGACAATGATAAGCATGACAATATCAAAATAATTGGTAATGAGAAGATTCGGTGGCAGGAAGTAGAACCTATATTCGCCAAGCCACTAGATCACCATTTGTATCGGAATAACACGTGATTAACATTTATCTCATCCGAACTTTTAAGCTGTATGTACAGTAACTGTATAGTAAATATCATCGACACCCTCAACAACGACCACTATTACTGTACGAAATACTGCTCTATCCATTTCCTAATATCTAAAAGAAACACCTGGGTTATCCTGAACACCAAATAGCGATGTAAAAGAATGAGCACCCAGGCTGGTTATCCGACAAACCACATTTCCCATTAACAACCTATCAATTTTCAACACCCAAGAATCCACTCGTTCACCATACCAACCTACCTATAGCTAGGACCTACCATCAAACATGTACATGACCCAAAAATCCTCACAGCCACAGCCACAACCGCAACCACAATCATAACCCTAACCCTAAATCTCCAAACCCTCCAGTTCTCCCAAATCTCTCCACCATCATCATCCCACTCCCATTCCCACTCCACCAGCAAAACCACCAACCTCAACACAAATACAAGATTCCCCATCACTGAAGCCCCCTCGACCGCCGCCCTAGCCCTGCTCCCCACAACCTCCTTATTACGCGGAGCAACAGCCCCAATCCGATGTTATGAACGTATCTCCACGCTAGCGTCTGCGGTTGATTGCAAGCGCGATTTTAGGGAGTGTGTTGAGGGGAGCTTGGTTTTAACGATAGGTTAGTTAGTTTAGTATGGAGGGTGAGAGTCATGTCTTGGTGGCTCGCTCTTGGCAAATATCAGTCGAGACATTTACTAGCTCAATATCGAGAAATAGGAATTTGAGATGGATACTCTGAACTAGCGACAATTGGGTCACCAAAATATGAGTTAGGAAAATATTTAATTATCACTAAATTCACCTAGCACGAACTGCGTGCTTTCGGAATATCTATGCGCCATGATCTACTATACTTGCTTTGTGTCCCATTCCTCCCCAAAAACTCCATATTATACTACACACACAGCACTTTTCCACCTCCATTCCTTACTTTCCATTTGCTTACCCCAAAAACGCCTTAAAATCTCACCTTTACCTAAATCAGCTCAGCTCCATCCCCGATCACTCTCAACCAAATATCTCCCCACAATCATCCACCACCAATCACCCACCTCCCAACCCTCCATATCACTTGCCTCTCTAGCCGTTGCTCCCAAACCTTCATAATCACACTTTTGCCAAACACCTTTCTCAACCCCCCAGTCTATCAATTGCTTAATTTCCCATGCGTCAAGACTGGGCGCGAATACTTTTTCCAATCCTTCAATGTCAATACTACTTCGTAATACGAACGCACCCGTAACTCCTAAGAGGACTTTTCTCCACATACCCTCTATGACTTCTCCTGTTATACTTCTCCAAACTGGAATTGCACCTCGTGAGCCTAAAGATGGGGGGTCCGAGATTAATGCGTCAAGGTTGGGAATTGCGTGATTGTAAACATAATTTGAAGTGGGCGTAATATCCATTTGGAAACGATATTTCGCTTTATCAATAAGTCTAGTCTCATATCCACCTTCCGTAAGACCGAATTTGTTTGCTCTGATGTTGCTTTTTTGAATGTAGATACACCCATTAGCTTGTAGATTCGTCATAGCTAGCACGGCACCTTCATTTACACCCCAAGGGATATTGACAATGGTGTCCCCATTTCGGAATTTTTGATCCAATTCGTGTTTGAATACATAAGCTTCCCGGTATTGTTTCTCGTAAATAATCTTTCCGGTACGGATGAAAACTGCGTTGAAAGCATCTGGAAGGTTGTAAACTCGGCCATTGGTGCGAAGACGCTTATTTTTGGTAATAATCTTGTTCTTCAACAAATCCTCTCTAGCTTTGATAATGATAGCACTAGGAAGACGATTGAGCAATTTATTGGCTGCTTTGCTATCCCATAATTGATCCGGTGTAACGGCCGCTGCCCTGCACCAGGATTTTGCTAATGCGTAGTCATTTATCTCATAAGTTGGAGCTTCTTGTTGTAGAGGATTTGCAAAAGGCACAGAGTTGACAAGATTCATCCTCTGATAAACGGCGGCAAGAGTGTAGTAATATTGTTCCGACCAGTAATTACTTCGAGCTTCTGGGATTATTGCATATTTCTTCTTGAGTTCTGGAAATGAGTTCGGGAGATCAAACACCTTCTTTACCGGGGTGGGGGTATTGATCTTGGTCATGGCCCAGTCGATTAAAGTGTTGAAATCGTAATCGACAATATGATCATAGTCAATTGATTGAATTTGACCCTTCCGATAACCCATGATAAAAACTTCCTGAAAATCTTTTGTCAATTTGTCAACCATTGGCTTTTTCTTGGCCCAAACAACTTGCCACCATTTCTTCAAAAAGTTTAAGGAATAATCCTTAAAGACGGAACCAAGCATGACCCAATCAATGTTCATTTCCAACCCCCCAAGCAATGCTCGAATGACAACAATACCCATAGTCAATCGTTCTTCTTCATCAGCAGCTAAACCTTGCTCCTTGAATCTCTGTCTCTTTCTCCGAATGTTCATATCATAGTTTACCATCTGAGTGCCGAGTAATTCTGCGGCGTATCTCACATCTCTATGAACACCAAGAAGATCATCCGGTGCAGATGTGAGACGTCGAGGCATTACCCATTTGTTTTTTAGACCTTTACGGACACCGACATGTGGCTCTTTATTCTGTTGTCTTTTGCGTTTTGTTCCAATGATAGTTTGTTGCTCTGGTGGTAAGTCATCATTGTCCTCGAGAGCTGAGTATGGTATCGTTTTCAAAGTAAAAGCTGTACGGTCAAGCCATTGCATCTTGAGCTTTTCAACATCGGTGCAAGCTATAAAAGGATGAGCAAGATTCCAGAGTCCAGCAGATTCATTCGAGAAAAGATGAGGAAGATCTGGTGTTGCTGGAGCAGATGGTATGCTAGCCAGACCAGGATTAGTTTGGCGACCAATTTCTTCTTCAAGCGGCTTCGCCTCATAGTGATTCAATATATCAAGCTCAGTCAAGCCATTGCTACTAGCTTCCATCAAATCCATAGGATCTGGTGTTAATGATCTATAACCCCGCTTTGCATGTCCAGTATACCTTGAAATCTGTGGATCTTTTTGCGATCTGGTACGATATGTATAATGCCGTTTTGGTAGTCCAGTAGAATTTGAGATCTCTATTTGACCATCAGGTCGAGCAACCAAATCTCCCTGAAGATTTTTGTTGAGTAAAAACTTTGATGGAACTGACGGACGCATGACTGGTTTGTTGGGATGAATGACTGGTCGATGGCTATCTTCCCGCTGCTGAAGATAATGTTCGCCTTGAGGGTTTCCAACAACCATCTTATTTGGTCTAGCGAAAATGGGATTCACGCCATGTCCAAAAGGTCTAACAGACCAAGATCCCGAAGGATCTTGCATGAATGTATTTGGCTCCGGAAGACGTTCCCTCAACTTGTAGCTTCGTTTTGGCTTCGAAGAAACCTCCCATGCGCTATTCTCTGAGTTTTGTGATACAGTCGGTTGTGGAGTCCATGTCTGTTCCTGCAGAGCATTTGCATTTTTTCTTCTTTCTCGCTCTTCGAGAGTTAAAGTGTGACCAGGGCGTCTCACACGAGGTTTCATTTGACTGCCATCAATCTTTGAAGGTATCGGTTGATGCAATGGAGTAAATTGGAAGTCTTGCGTAGGGGTATATTCCGGAAGGGGTGAAAACTCGCTCCCAGCATCGTCAGAATCCAAATCCAGGTCCATCGGATCATCTTCAAAGTCGTCTTCTGCGCCTAATGCGTGATTATCGGGTTTAAAATCATCATCTGAGGAATCACCCTTGCCTGCATCTTCATCAGACCCTAGTATCTCATTAAGTTGGCCAGCTGAAATCTCCGGAGCCAGAGGTGGAGGCTTTCCAATAGCGTTCAAAATGTCCAAAATGACACTGGGAGGAGAAAATCCAGGTGGAATATAGAAATCGGGATGCTTGGCTTTTGTGTCATCTTTCAATTTGGTAATATCAGCTGACGACGGGGCAGCTACTTTCGGATCGAATAAAATGCTCCTAGTTATAGTTCTGCTCCTAGCACCAGGAAAATCAAACGTAATTTTTGAGAGTATTCTGTCCTCAAGTAATTCATCGAGAGCTCTTGCAAATAGTTTGTGTTCAGGGAGTACTCTGGAAGTAGGATAATATCTAAGCCAACATGCAACAAAAGCGAACCAGAGACCACGTTCACCAGGTAACGCATTGTCATTAGCCAGAAGGAGGCAAAGGATAATGTCCTTAACAACCTTCTCTTTTGACATCGGCAAGACTACTTCTGGAAGTGATTGATCTGGGATTTGGGGTAACAATGGAATCTTTGCGAGTTCTTCCGTAATTGATGGTGTTTGCTTAAGTGTTTCAGCAATTTCCAATAGGGCTGGTCTTTCGCCTACCAACGATTTGTAGACTTTTCCACTTCTGCCAATAACTGGCTCTCCTCTGTCTCCTCTTTGCTTTTTCGGAGATTTCTTTAATGTAGCGACTCTTGCAGCCCATTCAAAAATAGAATCATCAGAGTCACCTCCTTCAGATTCGGATTCGTCTATCGGTTCAGGCTGAACTTCCTTCTCTGAAGAAGCCACAGGTTTATTTTTCGTTTTGATCACTTTGCCCTTCTTCAGTGTCTCCTTTTTTGGTTTACCATGTTGTTTTGGCTTGACGGTCTTTGGGTCAAAATTTGGGTTGCAGGTCGTCTGTGATTTGGAAAGATGGTATTTAATGCCTTCTTTATTCTTGAACCTGGCACCACATTTTTCACATTTCCAGGGCTTAGTAGCAATTACCTCTGGATCTTCAGCTTGGATTAGTTGGGGATTGGCCATTTGCACGAAAATTCGAGCAGTAACCAAATTTGCTCTCATTTCATTTGCAGACTTATGAGCTTCCTTGGTGCGAGCAATCAGAAACCGATGAGCAACGATTGATTCATCATCTTTCTTCTCTTTCAAACGTAGCTCCATTGGATTTGAACCTGGCATAGAGACTATTGGGTTTTCAGCCATTTTCCAAACTTCCATTGTCCAAATAGGGCCAATTGTTTCTTCAACCATTGACCAGAAGTTCAACGTTGTTTTATCAGAAGACAAAATGAGGTTACCCATCACCGAATTATAAATTGAGGACATGCGAGCAAAGACTGATTCAAATAGAATGGTTTCCGCCTTTTTGAACCCTTCAACGTCATCGGGGGTGGCTGGCGGTAGCACTTGTTCAGTTGTTTTAGTGATGACAGTTGAAGATTCTAGCAAGCTCGGGCTCATCGCCGCTGAAATTTGTGGACTTGGTAATTGTGCTATGTTAGGAGTGGACCTCTTTCGTTTCCTTGGTTCTAAAGTTGATTCTGAAGCGGGTTGTGTAGATGGTGATCTGTGTAACTGAGATGGACTTGACGCCGTAAATTGAGTAGAGCTGGACCGAGATCCTGTAGCCTTGCTGGGATGTGGTTGATGAGATACAATATCAGGCTGGCTTCGCTCCACAGCTTTTGTTGAAACAGGGCCCTCAGCAGAGGAAGGAGGGGCTGCTACTGAGTTTTGGGATTGTGTCTGAGCCTCCCTTTCGCTTTCGAGTCCTGCCGGGTGTGCATTGCTGTCGGTAGGTGGTTCATGTGCTGAGCTTTGAATTGGTGCCCGATCCTGTTCTTCAATTTCGAATCTGGATGGGTGTTCATGACTTTCTGTAGGCTCTGTATGTGGTTTTGCCAGCGCAGAATCTATGTATTTGAACTGCTGGCTGAGAGGCGGTGATATTCGCACTTGTCCCAAATCATTTTGTCTTCCTACAAGACCCTGCAACTGTTGACTCGTTGTAGAAACGGTGGGCCTAGAATATGGCGAAGAGGTATATGGAACAGATTGACCAGATTGAGGCTGCAGTATAGGCGGATGGCTCGTTGCCCGAGGGCTGCCTTGGAAATTAGGGCGGCTGCAAGCATTTTCTTGTGACGTATGAGTTTTTGAAGGTGGGTCAGAAGGATGTGACGCAGCAGGACTTGATTGCTGCATCGGCCCAATGCTCATCGGACTAGATGGGTCGGCATCTAACGGAAGAACATTTGGAGGTAGGAAGCCAGATGGCCATTCAGTCTTTGGGCGTATCTGTGATGGTTTAGGAGGCTCGGGTGGTAAGAAGCCGGCAGGCCAGGAATTTTGTGCTGGACTTTGCTGGACTGGGCTTTGTTGAACCGGACTGTGAAGATGGGCAGTATTCCTAGCTAACCAAGGGTTTAGAGCTAGGAATGAAGGCGTTGCTTGCTGTTCTTCTTCGTATGGGGACATGTACCTGTCTGTTCGAGAAGATACCGGAGCATTTCCATGGTGTGGGGATTGATTATGGTGATCAGCGATCTGGTTCTGCCCAGACTGTCTGCTGTACGGTGAATTATAGAAATTGATATTTGATGATGGAGGCAAAGAATTTCGGATAGCTGAGGATGCCTGGTGTGGTTCCAAAGGTCCACCCCATCGTGGTTGTTGTGGGTGTTGCATGGCAGCTGAATGAACTTCTTTCTGAAGTGAGTCATTCTGCTGTGTGAAGTGTGATGGGGACTCATATGGTGAAACTGGATGCGAAGAACCAGCTTGAGGTGATCGTGGACGCGTAGAATCCATGTTCATTGTAGGAAAAGAGGAGCTTGGCCCCACGCTTTGCGCATTCGGGGTGCTTGCAGGAGCTTTTGGATATGTCGATTCCGTAGCCTGTTGCCCATATTGCATTGAGTTTACAACAAAATGATCAATTGTCGATCTAGATGGCCCGAGTGATTCAGGTAGAAAATTTTGACTGTGCTGTTGAGAAAACCCACCCTTAAATTTCTCAAACTCTAGTGCCAACTCCTCGTTTGACGGGAAGGATTCGCGATTAGAACTGGAAAATTCGGCTGGCTTTGCAGCCGAAAGGGCCTTAAACTTTTCAAACTCTGACGCTATTTCCTCATTCGAGGGGAAAGAGTCCGGACCGGGACCGGCGGTCTCCAACGACTTTGCAGGTCCGGAGATGGGGGCTTCTGGTACTCTTGCATTTTCAATCCTGGGAACCTCCGATGCCTTTTCGGGTTCAGCGATGGGAGGTTCTGTCTCTGCAGGTTCAGCAAGAGAAGCGTCTAATGAATTTCCACTTCCAGCACTAGGTATCTTTAATGACTTTCCGGACTCGGTATCTGAAGGTTTTGGGCGCTTTGAACGTTCTACTTCGGATTTCCCATCCCTTTTTCTTTTTTTAGGCTTCTCCTCTTCAGTGGCGGCGGCCGCAATTTTCGCTGCTTCCGCTTCAACCATGGCTTGTAAAGCCTTTCTCCTCTCGGCGAGTACTTCAATCCATGTCCCCTTCCGGTTCTTTAACAGATCCGGGTCACGGAGCTTTTGGCATTTTACCAATACGACTAATGTCTTCTTTCGAGCAAGTGATCTTCCTTCTTTTGCATCGATGGGATTGATGTAGACGCCATCAATTCCAGCTTTGCGTTTCTGATCGTCTTCTTCCCTTAATAGTTCTTCGTAGGAGGTATAGATTAGTTCGCGATGCCTTCGAAGCGGTTTGGATTTCGATGATGTAGGAGAAGCCACAGATTTGCCAAATTTGACATTCGCAGGCTCAGGTTCAGGTGATTCTGTTTGGGCGGGCGTAAAAATTTGTCGCGGTTTCGGTTGTCTACGAGATGCACGAAGTCCCGACTCTGTTATGTGAAGCCCTGTGTCGGTTAAATCTTCGGGACTTATCTCTGCACGTAGTTCATTGGCAGGTCCTTTTTGTTTGATGGTTGGTCCTCTGGGACGGCCACGTTTCTTCTGCGAGGGTTTTGGAGTTTGGAATTGATCTAGTTCTGCAAGCGATGAGAAGCTCATAGGTGCCGGATCCTTCGGAGAACTTGCATCCACTGATAGATTGCTAGGAATGGGCTGACGACCGGCGCCTTTTGGACGGCCACGTTTTCTTTGTCCTAGCACAGGTCCATGGCGAGTGGGTTCCGGCGTGAAATAGTTAATACCATCTTCGCCATTCTCAGTTGAGATTGTCCGCTGAGCAACATTACTGGAAGTTCTCTTGGGTAGTAGGGAATTATATTGGTATCCGACTGTGGGTGTAGATTGACCAGTTGTTGACATCTGTACTTTTGCTGGATGTTTCGAAATTTCAGTGTCCATATCATTGTGTTGTTGACCATTAGTGGTAACAGTTGTGTCTGGAGTCGAGCCCGACGGATTTGTTTGGGTTTGTGGTGGAGGATCAGTCTCAGGTATATAGGTACTCTCGACAGGGGAATGCCCAGTATTTTCGAGATCCTTAGCTCCATCATTTGTTTGCGGTGAAGGTGCAAGGTTAGGAGTGTGGAAACTATCAGCCTCAGCGCGTGCTGCATTCAAAAGGCTTTGTAATCTCCTTTGTGACCCTTGGGTACCCCGTGGATCATCTGCAATCTTATACGACTTCTTGTTGCTAGACCCTGGCTCAGAAGATGGAAGTGCTTTTGTAAATAAACCATTTCCGATTGGGATAAATTGCTCCTTTGGCTCCGGCGATGGTTGGATTGGAGTTGCTGCTTCCGAAAGAACTGGCCTATAGGAATGAATCGGGGTGTCAGACTGCGCAGTCTCATCGTTTTCATCCACTGGCACCTTGTTGAACTCCTGCTCGCTAGGTCTCTCCACGGCGGCTTCAACTATTTCAAGCTCGACTAATTCTGCTTGTATCACAATCTTCCTAACTCCATAACCCAAAGCTAGAGTATCACTCCACTCCAAACTCTTCATCACCCCAACCTCTTCCTCGGAACCCTCAATCCTAACATCATCTCGCCTCATAAAAGTTTGCCAGACCTCATCTTTGACCTGCTCATTCGCAGCAACTTCTTCCCTGAAATTTTCATCAAATTTCTCGGAAAGATCCTGAATAGCAATACCTGAAAATAATCTCATCAGCAAAACTCTCTCACCTCGAGTCTTTCCCTATGGTGCAGATGATTTCATTGGTCGATCACACGTGATGGTTAGAACATCCATGCGATTTTCACGAGCAACTCCCCAAAAAATGCCCCGCTCCCTCAAATGCGACTCCAGACCACTAAGCCATCATGACATTTTGCTGAAACAAATCTGCTTTTCATGGAGACAGTGTATATGCATGACCCCGGCCATCAAACATCCAATAGAAAGAATTCTCGAACTAACTTTTGACGAGGCTGAAAGTTTTTGAATATAAAATTTGACTCACCAGGCTCTCCGAAGCTCTTCACGAATTGATAGAGCCAATCCATTATTTCTTCTTTTCCTTTTGGCATTGTGAAAAATTATCGACTAGCATCGTTTTATGTATTCAATTCAACTGATAGAAGCAATAGGAATTTGTAAAATATCGAGGTTGTAAAAATGAAGTCGTTACTGCACCGTTGAATGTTTTTTTTTTTGGCGATATTATTTTCCGCGATGAAGGTTGATTTTTAAGCGGGTAATGCGGGGGGTTTTTGGTACTGAATGCATTATTTATTTGAAGTTATGATTGGTCAAAGGGAATTAAACAAGGCTGAGACATCGGCAGCTAAAAAATAACTCGTTGACAAGGCTGATGGAAAATACTATTTAATACAGTTGAGGAATGCATTGATATCACTCAATGACTATTATTGATTAGTAGATGAATCATAAAGGTTGCATGTTTTGTATTATCTATAACATAAGGCTAATGTCCCATCTGGGTGTATTACTGTGACTTGACTTTGTCCTTGTGATCCTTCATCATTTGTCTATATGATTCAACAATGTTCTTCCTCTCTTCACCCAATTCTTCTCTTCTCCTCAAACTTCCAGCTGCTCTGGGTACATCTGACACCTCCACCTTGGCTCCATAAAGTTCTTTGAACTTGGCTTTAGGAACCTTGGTGAATGTTGGCGGAGCTTGTACCACATCATTGAAACCCACCTTCACCTCACCTCTATTCTTCGCAATTATTGCCCAAGGATCGTCATTCCCATCGTCTACCTCTCCTACCAACTTCTTCTTCTTCTTCTTATTCTTGCCTGTTTTTCCAGCTGCATTAATTTCTGATTTCCACTGCATTTGTCCTTCTCCATCCATCTCCATATCATCTTCTTCCCTCAACTCTGCTTCCTCCTGTCGTTTTTCCTGGATTTTCTTCTCTTCTTCCCTCCATTCATCATACATTCGATGCATCTTCTTCTCTGTCTTTGTACGTCCCTGTTTGAGACCTAATGGATCTTTACCACCTTTAGCACTCTTGTGAATTAATCCTCCGACTGGTAGTGCCGCATCAACTCTTGCTGAAAACTCCCACATCTTCTCTCCTGGTCTAATCTTGGGAATCTCCATTTCTGGTTCCTTCTTTGGTGTTGGCGCGTCCTTTTTTTGCGCATCGCCGTCGTTATCCTTCGCTTTTTTGGCCTTTGGCTTTTTTAATCCATCGTCCAATCCTTTGGGTAATTTCTGTCCGGACTTAAAAGCCATAAGTCTTGCAAATGCTTTAGGTGTATCATCGTCTGCATTGGTATTTCTCTTCCTCTTCTTGGTTTTGCGCGTGGAATCTATTTCACTGGTAAAGATTCCGTTGGCATTGCTAGATTTGGAAACCGATAAAGGTTTTGCGATCGTGGTGGGTGGTAAGTTAATACTGTTGAGACATTGTGTTAGTAATAGGATGTGATGATTGACATGAGAGATCATACGTAGATTTGTCCTCCCCACCTTTGCGAGTATGTTTATGAGGCATATTTAGTAGTGATTGGTAATCGTTTAATATTATTGTCGCCGTCTAAAACCTCATATATATTTATTTGCTTTTGGCGCAAAGGGATGGAAGGGAATTAAGTTTTTCTGCTACGAGATTTTAGGCGGTGAGATACTTTAAGCTTTCTTGACGGGTGGCTTATAGCACGTGCTTGATGCATGCAGCACAAGTTGTTCCTTAATTGTGCCTGTATATCTGTCTGGTGGTCTAGATTCTAGATTCTTTCGATGGAGTAAGGATGGATTGACAATACGGGATGAAGACATTGAAGGTGTGCTTAATTCATAGGAAATGCCGGGGTAAATGACCGAAAACATAATTATATTCTCCCTCTGATGCAGACTTATATATATGGAAGGGTGTGACTAATGACTACCACTTCCTCTTCCTCTCCTTCTTCTTCTCCCACTCTCCCACTCCCAACTCCCTCTTCCTCTTCCTCTCCTCCTTCATCCTTCCCCTTTCACCTGGATTATGAAACTTCAGCTACATCCCTAGTAGCTCGTACTGCCACCCGAAAACCTTTCCAATCGAACGACTAAGTCTATTCTCGTCAAAATCCTCAACGCCGCAAATCCTACTTGTGTTGCTAACCATAGTAATGCAACCAAGTACCGCCGTACCTTGAACTGTACTTCCTGCACAATCCCCCAAATGTCAATTAATTCTTATGCATACGTAAATAGTTCAGCTCCAACTACGATTCGAGAATGACAATGGCAAGTCATCCATCTATTTAACGGAGTATTCAAAGGATTTCAAAGTCTTTCATCGCCCCATCCTGTTTGATCCGTCGGGTCAATTCTCTCCAACAAACGCACGGAACCACCAACTTGGGTCTGTGACTCTGGTCCTTGGGCTGGCGCACTCTGGAACCAACACCAAATCTCGAAACCCGTCGCAAGTCTTTAATACCTCATAATAGAAGAGTGAAATCTCGTCCAAGCAACATAGCTACTCGCTCACTACTCACTCACTACTCACTACTCACTACTCAGACTCAGACTCAGACTCAAACTCAAACCCAAACATAAAGGTTTCACTTTATTTCTATCGAACCCGGAATCGAACCCGAAATCGAACCCGCATTGTTGTATAAACCTTGCATTCCCCCAGCTGGAGAAAAAGGATTGGCAGACCCTGCCAAGAGTCTTGGTTCCTCAACTCCATTCGATAAGAAACATCAATACGGCCAAAGAACATGTCCCACTTACCATCAATCCGTCATGACACCGGAACTACTGAAAGATATGATGAAATAACCCAAACGTTAAATGGTTCCCTGCGAGATTTCCATGATGACGATATCCATGCCTCAGTTCATTCATCTAGTTCATCAATTCACTTCCATTCCATAATGGAGAAGCCAAGGAAACCAGCAGATTCTTTAGAATATTCGGATACGCCTACCCTACGAGATGAATTTATGTCGAGACCAAGAAAATCCAGTCAGACGAGTCATTGGTGGAATAAAATGGCTTTAAAGAGTAGGAGGAAACAATCTTTCGATGAGATTGACGTGTTTGAGGATATTGATACAGATGTTGGTGATGGGTTACTAACGAGTTTACATAAACAAGCTACGAGGCAAAGGAGAAAGAATGGAATATTCAATTATTTTGTCTTTGGGGGTATAAGTGGTTTCAGTATATTGTGAGTTCTGCAAATACCTTTTTTAAAGGAACTCAATGCTAATTTTCTAGGTCAATTCTTCTTCTAGTAAACCTTATACTTGGAGCTGCATCGTTACTTTGGAGTCATGACATCGATGATGTTTTGAAGAATTGGGGGAAGCCTGGAACAGGAACTGAGGGTTTGGCATGGTATCCGACCGATTTCACACGAGATATACGCCCTATTCCATGTCATTCGCACAATGATTATTGGAGACGAGTACCATTATTCGATGCATTACGATCTGGATGTACAGGGGTAGAGGCAGATGTGTGGCTTTTTGATGATGATTTATATGTTGGACACAATACTGCTTCATTACAACGAAATCGAACCTTCCAATCTCTTTACATCAACCCTCTAGTCGATATCCTCGAACGACAAAATCCAACAACTGATTTTTATAATGGGACCAATCATGGAGTTTTCGATTCAGATGATGGAAAATCTCTTACTCTTTTGGTAGATGTAAAGACTGGTGGTGCTGAAACATGGCAATGGGTTCTGGAACAACTCGAACCACTAAGAAAACGTGGATGGCTCTCCTATGTCGAGAATGATACGCTACACACACGACCCATTACAGTTGTTGGAACAGGGAATACACCATTTGATGTCCTTACCCAAAATTCAACCTATCGCGACGCCTTTTTCGATGCACCACTTGATAAAATGTGGGAACCAAGACATATTACCGAAGAAATGAAAGATTGGCCTGAATTTGATGATGGTGCACCAGGTGAAGGATTAGAGGAAGGTGAAGGAAGTGCAGAAGATATTGTACCTGGGACTTCTGCTTCAAGTACTGCATCATCTCCAGCTAGAACAGCGATTCCTATTCCTCATCAGGAACCAAACAAAGGGCAAGGGATGTCGGGTGTATCATCCGACACTGACTTTAACTCATCAAACTCATATTACGCATCTGTTTCTTTCAACCAAGCAGTAGGTAGAATATGGAGAGGGAGATTAAGTCCTAGACAAATGAAGATTATTCGTGGACAAATTAGAGGTGCGCATAGGAGAGGTCTTAAAGCTAGATATTGGGATTTACCCAGTTGGCCTATCGGATTAAGAAATCACGTTTGGGATGTTCTTGTGAAAGAGGGGGTTGATTATTTAAATGTAGATGATTTGCGGGCGGCGGCAAAACAAGTTTGGTGAGGGGAGTTTGTGAAGGTGGATTTTGTTTGAGAGCACCAAGTTTGTAAGAACGGGAGCAGAGTGGTGCAAGGCATTGTGAGATGATGATAATGTTTGAATAGTAGCATCGGGACTGGTGCAGAGATGGCGTTTTTAATCGGGATTGGCATTGGCATTTGGTATACCTTGGGAGCGGATTAAATGTGCATATGATCAGTATGGTACTGTACAGTGCTGTACGCAAATAAATCATTAAAGTAGAAAAAAATGGAATTTTTATACTCTATGCGTGGTTCGCAGTAGTGTTTTCACTTATTATTAATCGTGTGAAAACAACCACCGAGGGGATTTGATGGATTGAAGGAGAATGGAAAGGGTTATAGAACAGGAGTTGGAGTGGGAGTGGTAGAGGAAGTAGTTGGATGAGATGAGGGGATAGGTGTTGAGGGAATAGCGGCTGAGATTAGATGTAAGGGGGGGGATATGCGTTTGGTAGGGGGTGTAGTTCGTGGGTATAGAGTCCGCTGTTAAATAATTCTGTTTTTAAATGTTAAATATGATATAACTATTAACATCTATCTCTTCTGCGTTTCATAGAATGTAGAATACAGAAGAATATCGAATAATCAACCTAAAGTTAAAACCTATCCCACCCGCCCGCACCATCCAAAGACGACATATCAAGCACGCTCGCAAGACAGGATGCATACCGCGACTTGGAAATTAGGAGTGCAGACCACCAGACCAGCCGGGTCAGCGATGCAAAGGTCTTCGGCACCGAGGGAAAGAAACTTCTTTCTCCATACGGAATGTGTATCCGATGGCACCGTCACCGTGAGACGCGAGAGAGGGAGGGAGAGACGGAGAAAGGAAAAATCCATCCATACATCCATCATTCATACAAGCAAGACACTTCCGAAGGGACCTCGAGCAGCAATCCCCCCGCGAGATGGTCCATTAAGTCCTGGCCATGACCATAAAACCCAACGGCACTGATGAATTGAAAGCGTCGACGAAGGCGGATTCGAATCCATGCGCGCTTATCTATGGATGGATGCTGAGGGATGGAGAAGGAGAATTCACTGTCACGTATCATAATCGAGAACGAATAATTGCTGATGGAACAATATTTATTGTATTGGCACACAATGGTGATACAAAAGACTAGCATGCCAGCTTAGACCAAGATATCACTAACTTCAAGAGGGTTATTTATGTTGATCCTCAAACGCCATACTCCATTGTCCATCCAAGGACTTTTCACCCAATACACCACCATCCTTCAAAGAAGATACCCCATATACCTGCACCTTGCTAAATTCTTTTAGTCTAAACAAATCCTGCCCTAAAGACTGCCCGAAATTCATTACCGCGTCCGGTTCTGAAATTTTCGACGTCTGTGCCTGTTCCTTCATTATAACTTTGATAGCCCAAGACAACGTCATTAAAGATTCCAAACTGGGAGACTTACCACCATATCGAAGATCACAGACATCAGCGCCGTTCATACAATCGCCAGCTAGCTGTTGTTCAGACGATAACCGCATTGCCTCCAACGTCGCATCCAGAAGAGGACGCGCCATGTGGGGACTGCAGGCTAAAAGTCTTCTCAACAAGCGAATCCGAAGAGTGAACTTCGGGCGCAGATTGTGTGATCTCGTCTTGGTGAATGAAATCATCGAATAAGGAATCGTTAGCGGCGCCGATGTTGTCGCCAGCCAGATTATCAAAGTTATTATTAAAGGCGTCGGCGAGAGGACCGACCCGTTCGTTAAAGAAAGTTTGGTCTGCTCCAAGGGAATCAGGATATTCGAGATGGCTATTAAACTCATCATTTGTATCCAAATTGTATTGGTCAAAACATGGGTAATGAGAATATTCCGAGCTGAACTCATCCAAGGCCCTTGTACTTTCGGCTGACACGGCAGGTCGCACAACATCGCGGCAGGATGTTGTGTCATACCGAAAGAACTGGCGCTGAATGAGGCATCATCAGTTGATTCCATTGGTTGAGGTGAAACAGATGCTAAATCAACAGTACCCATTGCGGTTTGCATGGTATTGTGACTATCTCTAATTGGTGTCATCATTGGTTGGGTTGAAGAATCTTCCGATTCAAATAATCCTTTCGTAAGAGCGATTGGAGATTGTGCGTGGATTGTTTCCGAACGATTTGGAGTTGAATTGACGGAGGGAGGGAGGTAGGTTGATGTAATGTTTTCGCCGGTCATACCGGTGACTTGTTCAAGTCTTCGACGAATATCTTCGTATCTAGATGACATATTTGCCAATTGTAATTCTAGATCACGATTTCTACGTTCGATTTGTTGTTTTTGTGCTTCAAGAGCTTCGACTTCCTGTCTCTTCCTTTCTCTTGATGTTTGAGCTGCTCGACGGTTTCGAAGGACTCTCTCGACTCGACGCTGTTCTTTCTCATCTTCTGTCTTTGCTCGTTTTCTATAAGATGATTAGCTCATGTTACAGATTATGAAGTGGGATAGTGTATTGGTTACCTAGGGGGTAGGTTTGTCTTGGGTTCAGGTAATTGCTGACCCCAAGACTTTCTCTTCTTTACTGGTTTCTTTTCTGGCGCAGGTGTGCCAGCTAAACTTCCACCCATCTCCCCACCCGTATCATCTCCAAACATGCTATCATCATCGAAAGATTGTGGAGTCAAGGCTTGCATAGGCTCTGTACTTTGATGTGAATGAAATAATGAAGAATATTGTTGACCAGGAGTTGAAGTAAATGATTCGGCGAGAGACTCTGCCGGGGATTGCTCAAACTTCAAATTTGGAGTCGACATCTTGGATGGTATGTATGAATAGATGGTATTGTATGAATGTTGTGTTGTTCGACGACCTGGACCTCGAACCTCGAACCTCGAACCTCGATTTGATTTGATTTGATATGATGTAACTGATCTCTCCGATTTCTCGAAAATCTTTGGTGGATCTCGATGATGGAGCAAGAGAAAGGCAAAGGGATATGCACGATAATTATTGCTAAGGTAGAATATTGTGGAGGAAGTCTAATGTGGACAAGACCATAATGGATGAGGACAGATGGCCCACAGGGAAATAAATGAATTGAGTCAAAAACAGATGCCTTGTTGCCTTAATCCAATTAACGAATAGAATTAAGAGGATAAAGGGATAAAGGGATAAAGAGCGAAAGGGGAATAAAAATAAAAATGAATGGCAAGGATATAAAGAGTAAAAGAAGAGGAAGATGATTGATTGAGAGCTTGTGTGAGGAAGATGGGTATGAGGAAAATAGGTAGAATGGGAGAATAAGGTCGAGGTGGGAGATCTGTCCTCTTTATCATTTGAACACGGTGTTCGGTTAAGGGGGCTACCAAGTCAAGTACATATCTACTTCGAGGGATCCAATATGGTACCTATCATCATGGACCATAACGGCGAACAATAAAATTATGGCTTTATCAGAGAATCTTACCTGAATAAGTCTAGTATCAAACTTGAAATGTCACCAAGTTCACGCCATTTGAATCAATTTATTAAGGCGGAACTTTATTTTGGATCTTGGATTTTTGGATTTATTTTAGATAGCTTCCCCCCTCTTTTTACTTTGGGTGGGTGGTACTGGGTTGGGTGGCACTGGGTGGGTTTCCCGAAGTTCCAGAATATCATTGATATGGAGTTACAATTCGTATCATTCTTCCCATTCTTCCAATTCATTCGTATCATTCGTATCATTCTTCCTAACACATCGGGGCAAAGTTTGCAAGAGTGAGTGGGCACAAGTCTTTTTGGCCTGTACGGAGCGAGTACTCAGTACAGAAGTCCTGGAGTTTGTACCGAGTAATGACTACTCCAGAGTTCATACAATAGTACCAACTCAACTTGATTAAACAAAGCCTTCATTTCCAATTCCGTTGGTCCTAGGTCCGAACTCATTCATAGCTTTGAACTCATTCATGGCTTTGAACTTATTCATAGCTTTGAACCCATTGAACCCATTCATACCTTTGAAGGCTTATGAATGGTTGGTAATACCATGTCCCCCCCCAAAGGAAGCATTTCTTTGTCTAAAATTCGATGATTATCCAATAATATCACAGGAACTTACTCAGTCCTGACAATAACCTCGTAAAAACAACATCTTTATCAAGCAATCTCCCCATTTTGAATCGATTACGAGCAATGAACCTGTCACCATGATGAAGCTCGAGTGGAACCTTTAGGTAGGTAGGTAGCTGGGTAGCCTTACTAGGTGGATGGATCTGATAAAGTATGAATATACCCCAAAAGAACAAAAGCAAACCCCTTTATTTGCACTTCCTTCCACACACGGAGATTTCCTATTCTATATCTCGGACCAACCAGCCATCTCATAATTCTCATTGAATGAATTACAAAGTCAATCAATCAATCTTTTAAATTCCGCAACGTTCCAAGCGTTCCAAGCGTTCCAAGCCAAAAACCTTCCCCAATAAACTTTTAACTGTAACCTTAGAGAGAGGATCCTAGGTTTATTAATTGGGTGGACTTGAAGCCCGACTTCTCGAGATAAAAGAAGAGGTCGAGATTGATTGATTCGTACCCTTTCGACGCAGTTGCCCCTCCTTTGCCGATCAGGGGTTGGGAATTCCCGTATGTAAGAGATTTGACGGATGAGGGGAGAGCAAGATGTGCGAGGGTATCAATGCGAAACAGACAGGCCAGAGAAATGGAATGGATTATGGAATGGATTATGGTTTGAGAGATTGTCGGTACCGGTAGTTGGATGTACTCCGAGAACCTACCTGCTCGGTATTCTCTTTGAGGATATATTTATTGTACGTGTCAATTTATCGTATATATCCTTGAGGGGTAACCATTACATTTCTCTCATCTTGGCATCTATACTATACATACTCTCACTAGATATAGATAAGGTACTGATTTCAGTCCCTAAGCCTTCTAAGTTCTTGGTCCTCACTCAGCACATCTCTATGCCATCTCTACGCCATCTTAGCATATATTGAATCATCATGATAAACCGCCTTACATACATCTACTCCCTGCTTTCTCGCCCTCCAAAATGAATTCCTTCATCCTTCCATTCCATCTTCCTCATATGAGAAATACAATATGATGGTGAATAACCTCCGGCTTTCTTTCATGTACTTCTCTGTTAGTGGAATTCTAGCCTATTGATTTATTATTATTATTATTATTATTATTATTATTATTATTATTATTGTGTTCGTTCATCATCCGCCCGGGCTTACTTCCTCCAGAGTCCATACGAATCACATCCATTGGTGAAATAAATCATCATGACCTTACCTACATTTACATTTAACATACCACGAATTAATCCAAACTGCCGAATCCAATTCAATTCAATTCAATTCAATCCAATCCAATCCAATCAATCCAATCCAATCCAATCAATCCAATCAATCCAATCCAATCCAACATTATCCATTAAACCTCGTGATATTCATGACATGGCATATTTTCCCTTTTTCCTTTTTCCTTTTCCCTCCGGCCCTTCACCCCATCTTCACGGCGACATACACTTGTCACCTTACATCAAAGTTCATACACTTCATTATGCAGAAAGTCGGAGGCAGAGCAGCTGCTGATCCCTTCTTCCAACGTCCTTCGTGTCTGAGAGGCTGGATTTTCTTCATGCTTTGGTGCGGCACGGAGTGGCAAAGAGAGATGCAGGATTATTTATCAATTTATCACCCCTCACACGAATAACTCCTCGGATGAGTATCCTGAAAAAGAAGTGGTGAGATCTTTTTCCATCTGGTGCTCCGTACGGTGTATATTTGTCCTTGCATGGAACTTGCATAAGTCTTAAGATCATGTACTGGCACCCTTTTCTTCTCTTCTTTTCTTTTCTTTTCCATTCCCTTCCCCTCCCTTCCTATCTAGAACCAGTTCCAGAGTAGTATTAGAGTGGCGTGTTGTGGCACAATTATGTGATATTACGTTGAAAAATCAATTTTTAGATCCTCCGTACAGTCAGATGAATCTGCGATGAGGATTTTTCTTACGACTCCGTAGGTAATTGTAGTGTTGCTTACAAGCCAATTCGAATATTCCACTTCTAACTTCTCAGCCATGATCAGACCTTTCAGATCAAACAGAAGAATAGAATCTAGATTCTCAAGGCACTAATAGCGCTCCCTCGCCCACCCACGGCATTAATATCTCCCACATGTACACTTCTCGTCATCACACAAGCCATAGGGTTTCGTTTGGCATGAAACAATCTCGCCCTTTTCAGGTTAGATTAACCCTTCAGTGCGCCAACGCAAGACACGCAACAGCATGAAATCTGGATCAAGATCAGCTCGGATTGCGCAAGACGATGATATGATGTTTGAAACATTTTGAAACATTTGGTTGGAATGGGTACGTACTACTTACTTACTGTACAGTGTGGCACGGAGGTTGAGTTTGAACTTTGGGCATTACATTCCCCCCTCGGATAGATTTGGTGATATTTGGGAATTGAAATGTTGAAAATCAAATACCTACCTACTATACCTAGTACCTATTACCTAGTACCTACTTACCTACCTACCTACCTATCAAATTCCCCCTTTCCTTCTCCTATTCTATCCTACTTCCCACTCACCACTCACCACTCACCACTCACAAGGAATACTCCACTCCCAAATGCAATGCACGTCTCCACCTCCCGTTTCCCCCCTTCATAAACAAGTTTCTAGGCTCATCCCCTTGGTTCACCGCTTACCCGGCAATAACCATGCATCGCTACCAGTACCGGGACACCAGTGACCATACATTCCCCTCCAAGGCTCCAACCCCAACTCCAACTCCACCAAACACTTCATCCCCCTCCAACCAATCCATATCCTTCCGCCCTGTTGTCGATAACTCGTCTGTTCGATTGGAGATTTCATCGAGGATACTACGGGAAGTGGCGGGTTCAAAAGAAGCTCGAAAGAGAATACCTTACACCGCCCGGCAGTAGGCTTCACCGCTTAGGATTATATTCGCATATATAGTGGCATCGTAGACCCCACTCCATTACTCCATTGCCCCTCTGCCCCTCTCTCTGAGCCCCTCCAGTCCGGTACTACGTACATTATAGAATCTCTAGAATTAGGGGTACTGACTTAGCAAACGACCTAACCAGTGCCAAGTTAATGACCTAGCTCTCCTAGCTCTCAAGTTCTCGTTACAAATATACAGAGTAAACTTCCCCATCTATCTACTGTAGTCTGTACATAGTAACTATCCCTCACCGCACAATGCACATTTATCTCGCCTTTACATCCAAGTTCCAACAGGTTACAAACTTACAACTTACAACTTACAACTTACAACTTACAACTTACAACTTACAACTTACAGCATACAGCATACAAAATCAAAGTCGACATCCAGAGTACGTACGTACATAGACCCCACACACGCCCCCATGTATCTACATCCCCATTCCTTCACTCGAGTAATGAATGACACATGCGAGTCGCGAGCCGATAATGCAGCAATATGCATGCGCTCCACCGTTTCTGGGTCCGAGGGAGAACGCAATGGGGGATGGTGGTACCACGTCAATTGTTTAGACGCGGGAGAGTGTGACTTGTCAATTGAGCTGTTGGTAGCTGGCTGCTAGTGGTGGTGATGCATATTTTAGATATGTATGGGTATGTACTATATAGGTAGTAGTGAGGGTGTTGTGTGGTTTGTGTGGTTTGTGTTAGGTAGGTTTGTTATGGATTGAGGTTTGTATTTCGGGATTTTGAGGAACGGATGTTTAGGGGTTTTATGGGATAATGAGGGGGAGTGGATATGATGGTGTTTGAGAAGTGCTTTGCATTTTGGGATTGGGATGATTGGGCCGGGGATTTGGTATGGATACTAGGTATGCCAGCCGGTGTATATGCGTGAAGAAAGCACGTAAGATAAGTTAACGTTTTGAATATATCTACCACTGCCATCCATACCCAATAATTTCCTTCTTTACACAGCTCTCATTTACTATCATGACTCACAATTGTGAGGTCTAGAGTTTTCTTCCAAGTGGGATTTAAAACGATTGTTCTGGATTAAACGTTAACATTTTTTCGTTTCTAATATCGGGGGGTTTTTTTCATTCAGTTGTCTTGCGGTTTGAATTTTATGTCAAGTACGGAGTAGAATCTTCGAGTCGAAATAAGCTTTTGTTATGTTTGACTTGATAATGCCAATTTCGATGGTTGTGCGGGGTTTTGCAGAGGGGGAAGGTGGGGTTGGTTGGAGAGTGAGATGACCAACGAGGGGGAAAGGATGGAATTAGGGGTTCGTTTAAGTGATTATCTATATAATTCACCCATCAGCTTACCAGAACTTCCCTTCCAATTTCCATATAGACCTTCCAGATGTGGATACTATTGAGTCAAAACTTAAGTGAACTGAAACCTTAGGACTTTCGAGAATCATGTCGCTCCAGCTCATTAATTTCATGAACTTATCGTTTACAAGAGGTAACGTAACGGAGGATATACTCGACTGCCTTTTACAAATAGATTTAGTAGTTCACTTGAATTCTTGGTGAGATCATTTATGCTTATTAATACGTTCACTCTTCTAGAAGTCTCGCGCCCAGTATGAGGAATAAATGGAATACATGTTGCTCATTTGCGTGAATAATGTACAGAATCGATGGGATATTGGGATTTTGTGATTTATAAGGCCAGAGTTCGTGTGCTGCTGTATAAAAGACGGTGATTCATGATAAGAAGTCCAAGTTGTTCTTGGAACAAACTTGTTGCTGTGTATGAACAATTTAATCCAATGATATATCGAAGAAATATATCAAGAAAATCTTAGTTTATCATCACGGACCTGAAGAGAGAGAGGTAGATGATACTTTACGAAGGCGAGTCTAAAGGCTTTCATCTTTAGTATAAACCACTATACTATCTCCTTGTATCTCGATCCTTCGACCATGACGGAGCAACCACTTTAAATCCTTACTCCCTTTCAGTTCTCATCACTTCATTGAAAAACATTGACTTCAAGTACACCCGCAAACTGCGAACCCATTCTCGAACTGCAAGGGATCAGAGGAGAAAATACTATGCGACATAAATACCACATGCGTACTCTTGTACTCATCGGTCATCTAGAGGAAGATAGAGCATACATTGAGATGTATCCGGGTGAGAGTTCTGGGGAACTGGGAATTGAGGCCGTGAAAAGGTGGAGGATGGGACGGGAGAGGTGAGGAGATTTGGATGGTGTTACGGATGAGATGGTTACGTGGAGATGTACAGGTTGTCGTTATCCGTTTGCTGTTCGGGTATTGAGGGGGGGTGGGTAGTGGTCTGTGGAGTTGGGGAGTGCCACATAATTGAGACAATGTAGGGTTTGATTCATTCATAATGCTATTTATTAGGCTCTAAGATCAATAATCGTTCACAGAAGTTCGACTATCCTGATACGTGGTTGAGTCAATGCAATAGTGTAAATATTTTCACGGTATCGCTAAACTCAAGCCCTGCCTTTCCCCCTTTTCACAGTTATTACCGCAATGTTTTCCCCGACGCTATACAGCTATTTACCGAGATGATTTGGATGCAAACTTCCGTCCTCCTTCGTCGACGAACAAGGAAGCCTAGATCAAAGAGACCGGAGGGTCATGAGTAATGATATACTTCTCAGGCAGAGGGCATGGATAGGAATTGCAGTTCTAGCATAATTTTCCCGGGAAAGGGAAGACTGCATGTGAGTGTGTTGAAGATGATATCTTTCGTTCCAGGTAATAGATTGACTTTAATGATGTAAATTCAATATTAGGTCCACCCCGAGCATTTAATTGCCTCTTGTGAAGAAAGAATGAAATATAAAAACAGAACCTTTCACCATCCAAAAAAAAAAAGTTCGCACTTTTGCATCTCCTAGAGCTCATGGCACCTACAGGGAGTTGAAGTAACGGTAGCGACGCGATAAGCCCGATAACAGCCTATCGCGCTAAAGCATCAAGAAGTTATTGAGAGCATCCTCCTAAATCTCATATTTCCAAAAACCATCCACAATATAATATTAAAAGTTTATAATGGGTAAAGGTTCGTCGCAATACCATCCAAATTCAACCCCAGGAAGCATACTAACATATTTCTCCTACAGGCACAGATAAACTCTATGTGAGCTTCTAGACTTCCCATGTCAACTTTTCTCTTGCTAATACATATGATATCCAGATCACCCATTCCGAATGGTCTTCCACCGATGCATTCTCCGCCAGCAGTGGATCTAATGTTTCCTTAAAAGCCCCCAATGGCTCATTCAAACGTCTTCCCTTCAACTTTTGCGCCGCGAGTCTACAACCCTTCAAGCATCCAGTCTGCACAGCCGAAGGTACAATATTCGACATAGAAGTCATTTCGCAATGGCTTGAGAAGCATGGCACAAACCCTATCAATGGGGAACCATTAAGTGCGAAAGACTTGATAAAACTAAACTTTGCGCGAAATGGCGATACTGATGCGCAAGAAAGAGGTTCCAGTGGTGCGGGAGGTGACGGTAAAGGGGAGATGGTAGATCCGGTTACTTTCAAGGTTTTTACAGATAATACGCATATTGTGGCTATACGGCATGGTACCGAGGCAAATGTTTTTGCTTGGGAAACGGTGGAAAGATTGAACATCAAAGCAAAAATGTGGTTAGATCTGGTCGATGATCGAGAATTTGGGAGGTCAGACATTATTAAATTACAAGATCCGCAGAACATCGAAAGTCGAGATCTTAGCAAGTTCAAATTTTTGAAGGAGGGAGAGTCTGTGTTGAGCAAAGAACAGGAGGATGAAAGATCTAAAGGTAGTGTTAATATTAGCGCGCTGGGCAGAGTTGGGGATAAAGTTTTGAGGGCAAAACAAGCTGTGGAGAAAGCCAGAAGGGAAAGAGAAGCCGGTGGGGATGTTAATCGTGCAAAATCGATGGTTAAACAAGGATCGACGACTACAATGGCGAAACCTTCATTACTCCAAGAAAAGAAGACAGCATATAATGCAGCACAATATACAACCGGAAGAGCAGCCGCAAGTTTTACGAGTACAGGATTAACTCCAGAAACTAGTGGAGAAAGAGCAATTCTTACGGATGAAGAATATATGTTGAGGCCGAAACGAGTCAAGATAAAGGGGTATGCTAGGATCGAGACGAATCTAGGCTCATTGAACATCGAATTACAGACCGAGACGGCACCCCGAGCAGTATGGAATTTTGTTCAACTAGCCAAGAAGGGTTACTATAATGGTGTTTCATTCCATAGAAGTATCCGAAACTTTATGATTCAAGGAGGCGATCCAACCGGGTCCGGCAAAGGAGGTTCAAGTATCTGGGGAAAGAATTTCCAAGATGAATTCGACGGACCTTTAACTCACGATTCAAGAGGTGTGATGAGTATGGCCAACAAAGGCAAAAACACCAATTCCAGTCAATTCTTCATCACCTACAAAGAAGCCAAACATCTCGACCGCAAACATACAATCTTCGGCCGGGTAGTCGGTGGCATGGACGTCCTCAGCAAACTCGAAAAAGTGGAGGTAGACGAAAAGAGTCGACCTATCAATGACATCGTCATGGACAATGTCGTCGTTTTCGTCGATCCATTTGAAGAATTCCAAAAGCAGAAACAGGAGAAGGACATTGCGGAGAAGGAAAAGGCGGAGATTTTGAGGCAGGGTGGAACCGAAGATGATAAAACTACGTGGACGGGTAAACGCATTAGGGGGGATGGGTCGGTGGTGCAAATTGAGTCGGCTGGGGGAGTGGGGAAGTATCTTAAAGCGGGTGCGGGTGCGGGTGCGAGGAATGGTGGTGGTGTTGGGGAGGTGAAGGTGGAGGTGGAGGAGGAGGAGATGCTACCCGTGAAGAAGAAGGTTAAGTCGGGGGGATTCGGGAATTTCGACGCGTGGTAGTTCNGTTATAATGTTATGGGTCCGCGGACGTATTTCTGCATGCGGACAAGACGATTTGAGGATGTCTCTGGATTCCTCTTACTCTTACTCCGCAGAGGTTGGAGCCAAGACGTCCATTTGAATAGCAGGACAATTTAATGCTTGCATCTATGGAGTTTGATGATAAAGATCCGTGGTTGATTAGCGGGTACGACGATATATATACCAGAATGGAAACTGCAGATGATGGGGAATTGCACAGACCTCACATGGAAGCATCAAGATCGTCGACCATCAATGAAAATGCATGTATGTCTTGACTATCAGGGTCTATTTTCACAATACATCTACTGTGTGCAGTGTTATGCAGGTCATTGTACCAAGCTGTTTCCCACCCAACCCAACCCAGCTCCAGCCCAATTCCGTCCATCCATCCATCCAATTCCCATATGTGCCTAGGGATCTACAAATCAGGAATCACCCTTTAAGATCCTATATTTGAACGCCCCGATGTATACCATGATTTGATAAACCCCCAAAAAACGCCTTCCACAATTTTGGTACAATTGCAATCTGCCGTCGTCATATCTATCTATCTCTTCATGTGAGAATAATCGTTCAACAAATGTGCCATATGAGTATTTGTAGTTCGACCACCCTTCCTTGGAGCCTTTCTCTTCTTTTCCTTTGGCTTTGGAGCTGTCTTGACACGTTTACTTGGGTCTTCACTGGCAGGCTTTTGACCAGCTTCGAGGAGTTTGCGAACTAAATCATCGACACTAGGGAGCTCTGTTCGGTGCCACATGACTTGAAATTCGGATTCAACAGGGTGAATCAAGGTGGGGTCATTGATCCAAACCATTCGTGCATGATTATCCTTCTTTGTCCGCGTAACCAAAATTTCATGCTCGGCTTCCAACTCATTTATCGCTTCTTCACAGTCTGGCCAACCATCTTTCAAATCCTTAACACTTACTCCTTGTGCGTCAGGTTTGTTTTGAAGATATGATAATAAAGCGCCCTTATTACGAACACCGATGATAGGTCGATGCTTGAACGTGCCAGAATCCCAAGTCTGTGTCTTTAACTTAGGATCTGCGATCCATTGAACTCGATCGTGTCTTCGGAGGATTTGCGCAATAAGTTGCTTCTTGCTTTGCTCGACGTGCGCCTGGCTCAAATATCCTAGGATCTCTTGGAATGTTTTTGACTCATCTTTCTTCTTCAAGAACTCGATTACATAGGTGACCTGTGTAAATGCTTCTGTTCCATAACCAGTAGCAGCAGGTTGAGAATAAACAACATTCGATGGTTCTCTCTTGCGCTTAGCATCTTTGTTCTCATTTTTCGATGTGTTTGAGGTGTTTGATGGAGCGGGTGATGGTACGGGAACTGGTGCGGAGGGACGCTTGCTGGTAAGCTTTGTTGAAGTATTTTGAATACCTTTTTGAAAGGCCGCCTGTTGCCTCTCGAGGAATGAAGACATGATTGTGGTTGAAGATGTTATATGTGTCGAGGTCGGAGAGCCTTGATGGGCCCAATTCCAAGAGCCTGGTTGAGTCCAGGCCTAGGAGATGTTGCAAGACCGTAATCCGTCCAATAATTTGCAAGTCCAGATGACGTCGGTGCTCAGTATTTGGGGCCGTAACGACGAGAGACCTGTATAATAAGATCTGTGGTCAAATTCAACAGGCGTGGGAGATTGAAGTTGTAAAGCGCAACTTTTGTTGAATTGGATAGAGAAGTCCATGCAGGTGATGAGGCTGAGAAATTACATGGGAGCAATTTTTAGCGTGAATATACCACACACATAGAATCCGAGCGCCATAGTTTTTAACCTTGGGAAGATTAGTCAGCGCCTTCTCGTCCTGAAAGCATCAAGCTTTCCATGTCAAAGACTCTATTCAAGAAATTGACAACCACCGCGATTTGACCATCGTAGGTATTTCGATACGAATTCATAATCTATTCATTCATTCGAGATTTGTTATGGTCATACAATAAACGGCAAGAATATCATAGATATTATCTAATATTTACCGGTAGGATTTCTTTGAGCTTTGTTACTTTTCCACCTTCACTTTCTCAAAGCAACGCGATCAACACAAATTCTGAACCACCCTTCTCAAATGGTCCTCTACAAAACGCATCAACATATCGCTTGAAGAAACGTTTTCAAGATGGCAACTGCGGTACTCGATGTCGACTATTTGTCGGCATATTTGAGCGTGCCGCAACAAACTCTCAGCACAGTTATCGATAATCCTACTGCCGAATTGGTTCGAAGTGTTCTCGAAGCTGTTACTACAAAAGCACACGAGCATGATGAATTGGTGGCGGATAAATTGCGAGTTGATATCGAGCTTGAGAATGCTGTGAGAAGTTCAGAGACGCGCATTGAAGGACTTCGATCGAGTGTGGAAAGGGCGCAGAAAACCGTCGAAGAGCTGAGGACGAAGCTCAATGGGGAGGGTAAGCTGTTCCAATCTTATGATGATATAATGCGGCGCTTATTTCACTTTCAGAAAATACAAGATCGTCTCTCGAAAGCGAACTTCAAACCTTGAAGTCTAGTTCCTCGACATCGACATCTGAGCTAGAAACTTTAAGGTCTCGAATCTCATCACTCGAATCCTCCAATCGCGATGCTCTAGCTGTCATCGAGTCAAAGACGACTGCCAACAGTGCTCTTGCACAAGATCTACAGAAACAACACCAGAAGGGATTGGAACTTAGTCAACAAATCACAGCTTCACAACAATCCGTTCAAAATGCAAATTCTGCGGTATCCAGTGCTAAATTCCGAGAACAATCTCTGAAGCAAGAAGTTGAGCTGGCCAAGCGCAATAATGAATGGTTTGAAAATGAATTAAAGACTAAAAGCGTCGAGGCCTTGAAGTATCGCAAAGAGAAGGGTGCACGAATTGCGGAGTTACAGCGCCAAAATGAAGAGTCCACTTCCAATGTCGAGTCTTTAAGACGCACCGAACAAGCTTTACGAACTAGGTTGGATGAGGTTCAGAAGAAGGCTGAGGATTCACTCCATAAGATACAACAACTTCAGGAAGTAGCTGCAAAGACTGAAGAGGGTTTCCGCCAGGAATTAGAAAGCGCACGTCGTCTCGCTGAATTGCAAGCACAACAAACGGAGACACATCGACAGAGATTGAAGGAGGTCGAAGGAGGAATAGAAAAGATGAAGGATGATGCTGCAGAGGAGATTGGTAGATGTCAGCAAGAAGCCGAGGCGGAGAGACAGGAACGAGAACAGGCGGAGCATCGTATTTCAGAACTTGAAGCCGAGATTGATCGACTTGAAGCTCTTGTATCATCACAACCTCGCCCTGGCTCAGTACCATCGACCCCACAACGAGGACTAAATGGGTCGATATTTGGAAGATCTGGTTCACCTGCTCAATTTGGTACACCTGGATCTTTGCGCAGTAAGTCTTCTATTACCGCTACTCAAGCTATCGATGAACTCTACAAAGTCAAGGGTCTATTAGCTACAGAAAAGAGACGAAGTGAACGACTTGCGGCTGAGATGGAGGAAATGATGCAAGGACTCGAAGCAAAACAACCTGAGTTAGAAGAAATGCAAGCCGAGCATGAACGTCTTCAACATGAGGTGGTAGAGATGTCAAAGTTTGTCGATCAAACTGGCAAGGAGCGTGATCGCGCCAAGAAGGATGTTAGGAAAGCTGAAAGTGAGGCATCTACCGCAAAAGCAGAGGTTAACATCCTTCGACAACAACTCAGAGATCTTAGCGCTCAAATCAAGATGCTTCTTTGCGATTTAGATGCCAGAGAAAGAGGGTTAGAGACTTTGGATGCTAGTGAGCGAGCACAAATGGAACGTCTAGCACGAGGGGAGGTTAGCGAAGATTCATTTGAAGGGATGACTGATACGGATCGATTTATCAGCCAGAGACTCACTGTCTTCCGCAGCATTAGTGAATTACAAGGGAAAAATCAGGAGTTGCTCAAGATTACGAGAGAACTGGGTCAGAAGATGGAAAGTGAAGAAGCTCAAGCTGCCAAGAATCAAGCAGTTCAAGATCATGAAGAAGTACAAAAACTTCAAGCTAAGGTTGAGGACTTGAAGGATGAGTTGAGATCTATGATCACTCGTTCGGAAAGTTATATCAAGGAAAGAGACATGTTCCGTCGTATGCTTCAACACCGAGGACAACTTCCAGCCAATTCCGATCTCGCATCTATGTTTGGTCAATCAGTCGATGGCAATGGTGTCATGTCAACTATTGAAAATCCAAACCAAAAGGACAATGCTAATTATGCGGCATTATTACGCGAGTTGCAAGGCCACTTTGATCAATACCGCGAAGAACAAACCGTTGATCGACGCACACTAAGAGAGCAAACAGAACGACTTTCATCGGAGAAGGGTGCACTTCAAGCGGAGATTTCCAAGGTTAGCAGTCAATTGACACTTGCTAATGAACGCTACGAAATGTTACACTCCAACTACACATTGTTGCAGAGCGAAAATAGCGAGTTACAGAAACGTTCTCAAATTCTTTCTGAGGCTGCTGCTAAGCAAGACTTGAAGACACAGCAAGTAGCTGAGGACTTGATTGAAGCAAAGGGATTGGTGGAGAGCATGAGAAACGAGACTGCTAATCTCAAGGCTGAGAAGAAGCTTTGGAAAGATATCCAGGATCGCCTCAGTCAGGACAACGAAAATCTCAACAACGAACGCAGTAGACTCAACACCCTCATCGCGAATCAACAAAACCTTCAAAATGAACGCGAGTTATCCGAGTCCGAGACCAGAAGACGACTTCAATCCCAAGTAGAATCTTTGGAATCTGAGCTGAATTTCACAAAGCGAAAGCTTAATGATGAAGTTGAAGAGAGTAAGAAAGCTCAGTTGAGAAAGGAGTACGATTCTCAGCAAACTCAAAAGAGGATTGATGAGCTTGCAGCGAGTCTGAGCCAAGCAAGAGAAGAGCTTGTTGCTGCACAGACATCGCGCGATCATCTCCAAGCTCGTGTAGATGAGTTACAAATTGAGCTTAGGAGTGCTGAGGAACGAGTTGAGTTATTGCAGCCAAGACCAACACCACGGCCAGGCACCAATACTCAAAATCCCGATGGACGAGATTCAGCTGCTGAAGATGAATCTCTAAGTCGTGAACAAGAGTTAGGAATTGAGCTTTCTGAATTGAAGAGAGATTTAGAACTAGCGAAATCGGAGCTCGAAAATGCAAAGCAACAAGCAGAACAATTCAAGTCGATCAGTCAGTCATCTGAGGAGGAGTTACAGAGCCTCAATGTGACACTGGACGAATGCCGTGAGGAGATGGATAGGATCATCGAGGAGAAAGATGCGAAGATCCGCGAGCTTGAGCAACGAGCCGAAGATATTTCTGCTGAGCTCACTAATTCTAATAATGAGTTGACAGCCCTTCGAAACCAACAAGGCGAAGTAGCTAGGCAAGCCGAGGAGGAAAAATCTGGACTCGAGGCAGAGATTGTACGTTTGAAGGATGAGCAGGAGAAACATGGTACGGCTGCAAGATTCCATCAAGAAGACCTTCGCGCACAAGCAGCAATCGCCACCAAGGCCCAACAAGACTATGAGAATGAGCTTGTCAGGCATGCCGAAGCTGCTAAACATCTTCAATCTCTGCGAGTTGAATATAACCAACTCAAGTCCGAATCGGCAACATTGAAAGCGGAAGCCGAATCTGCCAAGGTTACTTTGAGTCAGAGCGAAGCCTCTTGGGAGGAACGACGTGAGCAACTCGAACGAGAGTTGAATGAGTTGAGGACTAGGCGAGACGATGTTAATGCACAGAACAAGCTTCTACACCAACAGCTGGATAATGTTTCTTCACAAATCATTGCATTGCAACAGACACGCTCCGCTGGCCCGGATGCATCGGAAGCTGGATCCCCAGCTGTGGATGGAACAACGGATCGTACAGTGGAAGGTTTGCGAGAGTTGAACACGTATTTGAGACGCGAAAAGGAAATTGGTGAGGTTCAATATGATATCAAGATTCAAGAAGCCAAACGACTACAACAACAACTTGAATACACTCAAGCTCAACTTGACGAGGCTAGATTAAAGCTTGATCAGGAACGACGCTCTCATGCTGATGGTGGTAAAACCTCCATTGCACACAAGGATTTAATGGATAAACTTAATGAGCTCAATCTTTTCCGTGAAAGCAGCATCACCTTACGTAACGAGGCACGTCAAGCTCAATCTCAACTTGCTGATAAGAACAAGCGTGTTGAGGAACTTTTGGCGCAAATTCAACCATTGGAGACGAAGGTCCGTGAATTAGAACATAGCAAGGAAACTATGGAGGGTGAAATGCATCTATTGCAGGAAGATCGAGATCGTTGGCAGAAACGTAACCAAGATATACTTTCCAAGTACAATCGAATCGACCCTGCTGAAATGGAACAAATGAAGGAAACCATTGAGATTTTGCGAGGTGAGAGAGATGCCTTGTTAGAGGATCAACAACCATTGCGGGAGAAAGTACAAACTTTGGAGAGTTCTATGGAGAATGAAAGAGCACAATGGCAAAATACCCGATTAAAGTTAATCGAGCAAGCCAAGGAGAGAAATCGCACTTTGACCAAGGATAAGAATGATCGAGCTGTAGAAAGAGATGTGGCCATATCCGAGAGGGATTCACTTCAAGAACAACTCACTTCACTTCAAGAGCAACTTCAAACTGCCATTGAAGAAAAGGAAGCAGCGGAAGCCAAACTTGCGGAAGTACAACAAGAATTAGAAGAAGTTAAGACTCTGCGTGATCAGGCATTGGCGAACGCTGTTCAATCTGTTGCATCCCCTAAAACTTCATCCGCCCCTCCAGCAACGGCTTCGGAGAGCAATGAAGCTGTCAATGCGCAGCTTGTTGACCTTCGTAAGGAGCGTGATCAGGCAATCTTGGAGAAGCAAGCTCTTGAACAACAAATCACAGAACTCAAAAGACAGCTCGAAACCGCCAATTCTGAGAGAGACGGTGCTATTGCCGAGGCCGCTGAAGCACGATCACAACAAAAAACTCAGCCATCTGATACTGCGATGGACGATGGTGCTGAAGAAGGACAGATCGACGAAAGTCAGACTGGTATCTCGGAGGAGGAGCGAAACGCATTGGAGGCACGTATAGCTGCTGCTGAAGCACTTGCCAAGGAGCGTGATCAAAAAGCAAAGGAGATTGAAGAATCTATGGAAGCTACACTAAAACAACGTTCCGATAAGATGAAGGCAGCTTTGAACAAGAAACTCGGCGAATCCAAGGAAGCTGTCAGGGTACAACTCGAGGCTGATTTCAAATTGAAACTTGAGCAAGAGAAACAAATTTGGCTTGCAGAGAATAAACCTGCTGATTCTTCACTCCCACCACCGACACCATCTGCCCCCAAGGCAGAAGAAGATGCCATTCTAGTCACCCCCGCCACTCCAAGTAAAGTTGCTGCACCATCGGCTGATGGTTCGGATCTTTCGGATGAACAAGTTCGACATCTTCTATCGACAAACCCCACCGTCAAGAGTATTCTTACCAGTAACTTGAAGAAGCTCCTTGAAAAGGAAACGCAAAAACTCAAATTGGAGCAAGATAAACTCGTGGCGGAAAAGCTAGTTGAAGCGCAAAAGAAATCTGAAGCTACTTTGACTGAAGCTCAAGCAAAGGCTGACCACACTCAAGCTCAAGCTGTTTTGATGGCGGAGAAAAAATCCTTTTTGAAACTTAACTTGTTCGACAACAGAATCAAAATAGCCACTGCAAAGATTGCAGTTGTTGAGAAAGCTGCAAATGATACACCCGAAAAGCCGGTTGGTGAGGTGTGGGAGATTGCTAAGAATGCCAAACCTCCCCCTGCAGCACCAGTTGTACCGGTTCTTACAACATCGACGCCTACCCCCGCTGCTCAGGCGGCTCAATCTCCAGCGGTCAATACTACAACAGCTGCATTGCCGGCCGCGAATGTTCCCGTTACCCAATCTAAAAGCGCACCCGCCGAAGATATTAAGCCCGAGGATACTGAAGCTCCAAAGAGTAGTATACCTTCAGGACCACGTCCAATAACCCCGTCAACAAATGGAGCCTCTTTATTGCCTGTCAGTAATATCCCTTCGGTAAGTAACTCCTTTAAACTCTTTTACATCTTATACTAACCAAATATAGGCCCCTCAAGCAGGAAACCAATCACGACTACCACAAATGCGTGGTGGTAATCAAAATCGTGGAGGCGGAGGTGGTGGTCCTCGTGGAGGAATCTATCAACCACGTGGAGGAGCAGCAGGTAGGGGAAGAGGTAATCCCACTGGACAACGTGGAGGAATGAACGCCGCTGCCCAAAGTTTTATTCCGAATGCACAGCCTGGGCAAAAGAGACCTGTACCAGAAGGTGGTCAGCAAGGAAGTGGAGGAAAACGTCCTAGGGGAGGGGGAAACAATTAGTTTATTGGCAAAAGTTAAGTTGCATTTGCATGTATTATATTTCAGGGTTGCATAGCCAGAGCTTGGCCTTTTTTTAATGCTAAGAGTGAGTGAAGGAAATATTCAGGGAGTTACGGAAAACAGGTATGAAGAATAGTAGCGTAGCTATCTATACCTATGATGAGTATTGAGGCAAATGAATATCAAGAGTATTTGGAGAAATCAAAGGGGTATCATTGATATTTAGATAAATTGCTAGGAAGAAGCCTTTTAAGTACTTCCACATGTCGACCGATCATCTTCATCTTAAGGCTTTCCACACCACTTTTGTCTAACCTACGTAAGCCATTACCATATATCACAGTATAATCTGGAATGACCTCGTCCTCTGCAACCTCACACATCGGTCCAATTTTGCAATGCTGAACCACATATCAGTATCAAATAAATTTCCATGCTTGTGAATGCATACCTTTCCTATAACAGCACCTTTTCCTACCTTTGCATTAATCTCAATGAGACTACCCTGTCCCACGAACTTTGCCTCAACGATAGCCCCAGTTTCTACAACGACACCGGTATCCAACACAACCCCTTGAGCTTGTTCCTCAGATGGGGAACTCAACATGCCAATTGAACTTCTTTCGCCAATAACACACTGTATGCCGATTGCGATGGGAGCAAAGCTGCTATTCAATTTTGTACGTGGATGAAGAACAGTATGTCCCCGGATGGTTATAAGATTTGTGCCAATAATTGAAGCATGGTCGGCGATTATGATGTTGTTTGAGAAAGAAATGGGAGGTTTGGGAGGTGGAGGAAGCATGGAAGATCGCTTGGTAGTGGACATGACTGCTGGGAGGCGGTGTATATGGGAGATTTAAGACGAAGACGTTGGATACTGGGAAACACTGGGAAACATTGGCCAAAAAAGTTCGTTGTATTGGTAAACCCGAACACGAATTCGAGCCTTGCCGCGGCCAAAGCTGTAAGATCTGCTAGAGGTCAATAGAAGAGGTGTTGTAAGTGTTTGTACCTGATTGTATAGCAAGCAACACGTCAGATATCAGAATGGGCAACCTGGAGAGATTCTGTAGGAGAGATATTCTAGGAGAGATTCTCTAGGAGAAAATAAGAGGTCAAACAGACGATGATTTACTCTGCCAAATAGATTGATGTAGCCTTTAAATGGACTGAGGCGGAATTCAAATTTAAAGTTCCAGATTCACACTTATCAACGGAAGTTTTCGGCTATCGCCACCATTTTGAAGCTTGGTCAGTTTAACCAATCAAACATTCATGATTTCTATGATGACTTGAACTTATTCGGAAATATTTACAACCTCAACTCCCCCTCAACGACCCTTTCCACTGACAACAACTCTCAATTGGGCACAAAATACATATCGAAAATGCTTTCGCGAAATGCGCCTTCTGCAAAGGCAGCCTCTACACTTTCCACTCGAATCCTATCCTCCTCAGCAGCAGCACGATTATCTCCTTCGATCTCTTCAGTACAACAATCTAGAGGACTCGCCACAGTCGCAGATACACCACCTCCACCAAAGAAGACGCAATGGGGCGGATTGAGGGATCAAGATAGGATCTTTCAAAACTTGTATGGACATCACGGAGCGGATCTGGCCAGTGCGAAGAAATATGGTGATTGGCATAGAACGAAGGACATTCTTGCAAAGGGACATGACTGGGTATGTTGGAAAGGCTGACACTATGATGAGGCTTGGGAGTTAACATTTGGGATAGATTATCTCCGAAATCAAGGCTTCAGGTTTGAGAGGTCGTGGTGGTGCTGGTTTCCCTTCTGGTATGAAATGGGTAGGTTAGATGTTTCACAGAACAAATCAACAAAGCTAAAGATATGATAGTCATTCATGAACTTCAAAGGTTGGGAAAACGACAATAAACCAAGATATCTTGTAGTCAACGCAGATGAAGGAGAACCTGGAACTTGCAAAGACAGAGAGATTATGCGAAAGGATCCACACAAACTCATCGAAGGATGTTTAGTTGCAGGAAGAGCAATGAACTGTACGGCAGCATATATTTATATTCGTGGAGAATTTTATCACGAAGCTACCGTTTTACAACGCGCGATCCAGGAAGCATACAAGGATGGATTAATCGGAAAGAATGCTTGTGGTAGTGGATATGATTTCGATGTCTATGTTCATCGTGGAATGGGTGCATACGTTTGTGGTGAGGAAACATCTTTGATTGAATCACTCGAAGGTAAACCAGGAAAGCCGCGTCTCAAGCCCCCTTTCCCTGCTTCTGTCGGTCTTTTCGGATGTCCATCAACAGTTGCAAATGTCGAAACTATCGCTGTTGCACCAACTATTTGTCGAAGAGGTGGAGATTGGTTCGCCTCATTTGGTCGAGAACGTAATGCCGGTACCAAACTTTTCTGTATCTCTGGTCATGTTAACAACCCATGTACCGTCGAAGAAGAGATGAGTATTCCTCTTAGAGAACTCATTGACAAACATTGTGGTGGTGTTCGTGGAGGATGGAATAACCTTAAAGCTGTTATCCCTGGAGGATCATCTACACCAATCTTACCAAAGAATGTTTGTGATGATCAATTAATGGACTTCGATGCATTGAAGGATAGTCAATCTGGTTTAGGAACGGCAGCAGTTATTGTCATGGATAAGAGTACTGATGTTGTCCGTGCCATCTCAAGATTAAGTCATTTCTATCGACATGAATCTTGTGGTCAATGTACACCATGCAGAGAAGGTAGCAAGTGGACCGAACAAATCATGCAAAGATTTGAAAAGGGTCAAGGTAGAATACGTGAGATTGATATGTTACAAGAACTTACCAAACAAGTTGAGGGTCACACTATTTGTGGTATGTATATCCTTTTATTTTATTTTAACATGGTTGAATTCCACTAACAAATATCAACAGCTCTCGGAGAAGCTTTCGCATGGCCTATTCAAGGTCTTATTAGACATTTCAGACCAGAATTGGAGGCAAGAATGAAGGATTATGCGGAGAAGAATGGAGGTTCGGCATTGGCTGGCGGTTGGGATAATAATGCATTGCAACAAGGTAAACTTATTTCACCTGGACAATAGATTTTGAAGCGGAGCATTAAATGGAGTGAGTGATGGATGGAATGGTAGAGTTGTCCATAAGAGGGTCGTAAATGTATTTATTGATGTTAAGCATGGGTGCCTTTTTCAATGGCCAGCAAATATTTCTAGTTCATTTGAGTTTTGGGATGAAATTATGAATTGGATACTTGAGTGTGTCCGTATGGTGAATCATGAATCATGAATCTAGATTTCGATGTTTATACCGTAAAGCACAATCTACCGTACAATGATCTAGTGTTGATACGCACCATGGCATAGTATAGCTAGACTAACAAGTACTTGGAAGATGATATCTTCAGGAGTTGCCATATTCTAGTCCCAGCTAAGCGACCTTTGAATTCTTAACTGCCATGACACCTCGTCATCCACTGGTTCTAGGACTGAAAATTGTGTACCAGGGGGTAGATTTATATCTAGGTATTTAATTTAAGATCTTTGAGCTTTCTTCCAAGGAGGTGACAAAGAACGGACGGCATTGCTGTGGTTGGCTTAGATTACATTACATAAGCGTTTCGACATGATCTCCCGAAACTCATCCTCGCGATCATTATTAATTAAGTAGGTATACTAGCAGTGAAGTTAGGATATTTGGTTAGAGACCAAGATTCAGGTAAAAAAACAAAGAGAGAAAATGGGGATCTTGAGACAGGCGGTGGATTTTGTGGGTGATGCTGGTATGTTTTCCCCTCTTGTTTCCTCCATTTGGCTGGCTCCCTTCGTTTTCGTCCCTTTCCTATAGATATCCGTCGACGGCGCGATTTTTTCTCTATTTTCTGGCCCCTTCCAATCGAACTTCAGTTCACAGCCCGCCGGTCTCACATGCCATATTCAATCCCGTGTCCTCGAAATCAATTTACTAACCTTGGATTGAACCATGAAGCGGGGTTGGAAAAGGCTCTTAGGTTCATACAGGCGCTGTGTCAGATATGTGCTTTTTATCCGGGGATTTGGGGGGGATTGGGGGTGGCGATTGGGGGTAAGAATGTGGGTGGAGGGGGTGGAAAGCAGGTGAGGATTTTGGAGGGGCTGTGGAGGGCGAGGAGGGAGGTTGCTGTTGGTATGTTTGGCTCTTTTTTTTTCTTCTTGGGCAGAGGGGGGGTAAGGGGTTAAAGAGAGGAGGGGAAAAGAGAGGAGGGAGTTTGTGAAGGGGATGTGTTAAGTGGAGTTTGGGTTGGCGAGTGAGAAAGACATTGAGCGGAATAAAGAGACTCGTGCAAGTGCGCGAGATTCTCACTACACTCTCTCTCAGATGACATAGCCCTAACCTCAAAGTCATGAACCGAGCTTTGGAGGTCAAGCTTGTGCTATATATTTATCCACCATATACTCAACCTTTGCCCCAGAGTCCACGAGCGAAAAAAAAACAGAAAAATGAATACGCTAACAAAACACTCTCCACAGGACGTCGCTATCTGCGCTTTTTCCGCTTCATGGGACATTTCTCAAAAGCCTGGGATAGTCTTTTAAATGAGGACGGGATTAAGATGTTAATTAATGTTGGGAAATCGGGATCCATGGGTACTTATCTAGGGTGTTAGTTTCTTTTCCTCTTTGCTCTCCCCACACCAACACCCCCCTATTTTCTTTTTCGTTCGTTTGACATGTGGAATGTGGCTAACCATGGGATGTGTTCCGACAGTGGAAAGTCTCACGATTGTAAGTACCTACCATCCTCCCACCAAGAATAGAAAAATAAGGGTGGAAGAGGGGAAGAGGGGAAAAGAAACACTACTAATATATGACATGAATAGTTGGACGTGATGGGCGTCTGCAATACCCCCTGGTTCCGGACCTGTGTTCTTGAAAGCCACAAATTTTGGTTCTATTCACTCTGTACCTCAATATTTGGCGGATTATATGATCTTTGTCTTTTGCATTTTGATACCCACGCAAATCCGCCTTCGAACCCACCGTCACATGAAAATCCCACACCAGCAACATCAAAATTAGACAAAGATACACAAGCCACCCAGAAAAAAGAAGATCAAAACAAAGGGAACCAACAAAGGAAAAGGAGAAATCAGATAATACTCAAGATTATTGAAAATTTAGCGGATCTATTTGTTCCGGGGATGGTAACGGGGTGGATTGTTAATGATTTGGGGGTCGTAGGGTGTGCGATTATTGTTAGTACGGTGTTGAGTTCGGGGGAGATTTGGAGGAGGGTTGGGGATCGAGAGGTGAATGGGGGTGGGAAGAGATAGAGAGATAGCAAAGGCTGGAGGGAGGTCAGTTGATATCGGGGAAGCGGGAGAAGGAATGGGGAGGTGGGAGGGAAGGGGAGGCAAGCCAGAGATTTGAATTTGGGCTTTGGGCTGGTTGTAAATTAAGGGATGAAATATGTATGGTTTATTGTTCTTTGTGAAGTTAAACTTCCCTAGGGCTATGAAATCCGAAATCCAAAATGAATATGCGATTTTTTACTCTAGAAAGTAGCGCGTATTACATAATTAAACCATTTCTGATATATTTATACCAAGGGTATCGTCAAGACAGGAGGATTTTAGCGATGATTTATACACATTCTCATGTTGATCATTTCTGTGGTGGGAATGCCGTTGTTGGTATGCCGTTCGTCTTCTTTCATCTTCGTATGCTTTATTGTGTTGTCGTTCCATCGTTCTTTCATTAAATCTTGTAAGTTTTCATAAGAAATTCGCCATTCATCGAGTTGAGCAAGCAACTATTACTTACCAGCGTTCCAAATTTAATATGAATATCTCAATAAGGATGAGATTGAAGCATCCATTGAAAAATCTCCTACAGGACAAGTCGGAACGGGCTTAGGAATGGCTACATCAACTGGTGTTAGCTCATTGATTCCTCCCACAATAAGCATTAGTAAGACGGGAGATACCAAGAAGATTGATGGTTTGGATATTGTTTTCCAGGTGACTCCTGGAGCTGAAGCACCTTCGGAGATGAACTTCCACTTTCCTCAGTACAACGCTCTTTTGTATGGCGGAGAATGCAACTCATACTTTACATAACCTTCAAACATTGAGAGGTGCATTAGTTCGTGATGCACGAGTCTGGTCTCGGTATTGTGAGTACAATTACTTCTGTCAACTCACACTTCCCCTCCTTTTTACATCATCCAAGCGTGCTGATCGTTGATTGGGGTTAATGAAGAGAGGGTGGTGATAGGGGGTAGCGAATAGGTTTTGATTTCGCTCCTCTCTTTCTTGCATTTTCCTTTCTTCCCTTTCCTTCTTCCCTTCTTTCCAACCTACATAAAAAAAATCTCATACACGCCATCTCGCTACTGTCATCTTACGAAAAATACCATTGTGATCTATATATAATCAATATGATGTTAGCACAATTCTCTAACCGATTTTAAAAAATCCATTTCTAATTGATATCCCCCCTCTCAATAACCAACCATACCTAATCAGCCTCTACGGCAGTGGCCCCCGGAGGACCAGCGGAGCGTCATTTTTTCATCTGTTGTTTCCATCTATGGTCAGGTTCCAGCCATGAATTCAGGAATATTTGATGCGGGTTGAGAAGAAGAAGAAAATTGGAAATAGAGGGGGAACTGGAGATATAAGGCCAATGTGTGTAGATTCATCTCTAGTGTTTAATCTAAAAAAATCCCTTCAACCATCCGTCAGTCCATCCATCCATCCATCATTCATAAAAGAAGCCATTTCTGCATTCGTCTAGGTATTCGTTTCCTTTCAATTCGCTTGTAATCAATCAATCATTCATTCATGATCAAGGCGCACAGAGTTGTTGCTTTTGTTGCCCCTTAATCATCGCCTCGCTTTTCTATTCTATCCACCACATCTAAAGAATTGTGCCGAAGCTATTTCGTTATCAGCATGTATCCAAGCATAAGATTCCAAAGGGATGATCAAAAACTTACCCAAAAGTCTGTTTAATACTTCTAACATAATATTCACTCCAATTTCTCTTGGTAACTTCTTCCTGACCAACCGGAACACCAGACCAAGAAACCCTCATAACCGTAACATTATCAACATCATTTTGATCAAAGTTAATTTCCAATCTTGAGAAATGACCTGTTGGCCATTGATCAAGTCTCCAACTTTGTACGATTTTTGTTGGTTCAACCAATTCAAGGTATTCACCCGAAACATTTCCTCCGAAAAGTTCGAACTTTCCTCCTTCCTTTGCACCTTCAAATAATTTTGGGGCGGCGCGTGTAAATGCGGAAATTCGGGCTGGATCGGTAAAAGTTTGATAAAGTTCTGAAGCTGGAGCTCTGAATTCTTCATTATCGGTGACGGTAACGGTATTAACTAAAGAGGAACCTTTGTTGGTGGTTGTGCTTGTAGATTGAATTGGAGCATTATGAGAATATGTCTTTGCGGCTGTAATCTTGGATGATGGATTTGCATCTGGTGCATGTTGAATATCCTTTCCATGTTCTGAAATGAGAGCCGGTCCCAATTGTGCGAATTGTTTGCGAAGCTGAGGAATGATTTTTGCACGGACAAGATCCTTCACAGGTGCTTTGGAGTTGGCATCGGAATAAATATCTATGTCAAACTAAAAATCACATTAGACACTTTATCCATGAATTCATTCATGGGATGGGCAAAACATACAACATATTCATTTTCTTCGGTATCATGAGCAACTTCAGGAATTGTGATGGTACCACTAACGGATCCATCATCTTTGGTTTTGCCTAGTCCAATTAGACATAAATTCATAATATTGACTATAACTACAGGGCATACCTGAATACTCAATAACGAGCTTGACATCAAATATGGTAATGACCTTCCCCTTTCGTTGATTGACATCAACATCTCCATCCATACTAATCAATTTATCCAATTGAGCAGTGACACCATCCTCCTCGGCCTTAATCTCTTTGATATTATCCTCCAACCATTGGTTTGCCCATGTTGAAGCATCTTTGTTAACCCAGTGCCAATTGTTTGGATTGTGAAGAACCATCTTGATCGAAGTTTTAAGAGATTGAAAATCTGCCAAATTGAATATTAGTTACATGCATAAGAATGAATGTGATGAGATTTCCAAAATGTTAAAGAAGTTTTTGTTGTTCAGAAGGAGGCTCGAAAGCCATAGCATTGTCTTCAAAGATATGAGTACAAATCGACTCAGACTGGTGCCAGCTTGTGTCTCATCATAAAAAAAAAAGAGGAAGGAAATTTGGATGAGATCTCCGTGGAGACTCTTGCACGTACCTTTTCTTTTTACAGAATGAATTGAATTTAGTTGATATTAAGAAAGTTAAGACAATTGAAGTAGAAAGTTTGAAGTTGATGCTGATGTTGATGCTGATGCTAAAGTTTTGTATTGTTGTATTGAAGAAAGAAAGAAAAGAATTTAAGAAGTGGTAGAAAAGAAGATGATGTGGTGTGAAGAAGAAATTAATGTGGAGAAATCAAAAGAAGAGAATAGAGCTTTGAGGATAGTGGGGCTGAGTTCTAATATGGTGTAGCGTGGAAAATGATTAATGCCTTAGAGACTGATGCCTTAATAATTGATGCCTTAATAATTGATGCCTTAGAGTCTAATGCCTTAGGCCTTAAAGTCTAATGCCTCTTTCACACCTCACGTGCCATGTATCCATTCCAGCCACTGAAGGAAATGCACGATAAGATCAAACCACATTAACCGAGTTTTGATGCCATTCTTCCCCTTCATTTCCATCTTTTACCCGAACCATGTCCTACGATCCATAAGTCCTTGTCTGTCTTCCTTCCAAGACTTCACGATTAGTAACTGGCCGTTACCACAAGAATGTGACTCTGTGACTCTGTGACCCCATTGCTCCTTACGCCACTGCCATCTCCATATGACGTAGTTGGACGGACCCTCAAACCCCCCCCAAGAACATCGAGCGTATCTGATGTTTTTACCTAGACCCTTTTCTCTTTTTCCTTACATATCAAACAAAAAATTTCTAGTTGCTTGACTTCTTGCATCTTCATGATTAAAGGTTCAATTATTCTCATTAATCAAACAACATAATCCTTTATTTATTTATTCTTCATTGATAACCTTAACCTATCTACCGTCTTGACGAGAAATACATACCTCCAGCTACCTTCATCCACTTCTTAATTCCCAAGTTAAGAACCTCAATACCACCACTTCAAAATGACAGTCATCTGGGGTTTAGATCTCAAGGAGATGCAATGGGGAAAGTTCAAGGGGGCTTACATGTTCAATCAAATCTATCATCTTCGCAAAACAAAGATGATTGTCTATCAAATCGCCATGATCTTCTGTGTTTGTTCTGAATCAGTAGGAACAGCTGCTCTCAGTGGTGAGAACTTCTTTGATCAAACACTACCATCAATCATTGGAAGTGCCGGGCTAATCGTTTTTCTATCTCAGATTATGTGGATCAACGAGATGGCATAAAATCACGATACGGGTATCATACTTCAGTGAGAGATATTGTTGGCATTTTCTCATTCAATATATTTGTCGGCATAGCAGTTGCTACCATCTTTGGTTCCGGTTTCTTCTTCGATCTTTTCTGGCCTCAACGTCATGAAACTCCTGCTGTGAAGATGGCATGGAAGATCTGTTCGGTTTTGATGTGTATCTTTACTCTTGCAGATGCTGTTGCTCTTACCGTAAGCATATTATATTATCATCCCATTTACTGCAATTGAGTCGCTAATTATCTCAACAGGTCATTGTAGCTACACAGAGAGCAACTATTGATGGCTTGACAAACTCCGAAGCGCAGAAATATTTTGATTTGAATGGTCCACCAAATCCTGTATACCGTAAAAATGCATATTGCATTGCTTCCACTGTACTTTTATGGCTCGGTATGCTAGGTACATTCGCTAGGTTAGTTCTCGGAGTCTATGTTTCATGAAACCAGCAACTAACTCATTTGTAGTACACATATCATGTGGAAATCCATTGCTCATGACAAGAAATTTGATACACCTTTCGCAGCCGGCAAAGGACCTGCTGATGATCCATGGGATAAATCCAACCGACCAGGAACCGAATCGGAAAAAGCACCTCCATCTACTTCTACCCAAGCCCCGGTTCAAGCTCTTAATACTGATCTAGAACAAGGTAGAGGTACTGTTCATGACGGACCCATAGCGCCAGAAGCAAATCCAACGGTCAATTAACCAAAGGCCCCGCCTTGCCGTCATATACCTCTACCGGAGACTCCTCAAGCTCAAGTTGCAGCTGCTCGATCATTGTTAGCACAATCAAACTATTTGAAATGTCGTCAAGTGCGTCCGAAGAAAAAAAGTGTGCGAGAATTCATCCATGAGAGCAAGTTCTTTGCAAATATGTATATACGCGTAGTCATACCGGGGAGAAATCATTTCCTTGCGATGTGCAGTTCGCAGTCTAGACCGACTTACAAACATAAGCAAGAAGACGATTTGAATTGGATTGAGGGAAGCGGAGATGAGATATTATACAATGACCGATATACGAATTTCGAAATGAAACGGGATACAAAGGGGAAGGAAAGGAAAGGAAGGGAAATGTTGATACCAGGAATAAATGTAATTGGAAACGGGATCGGAATTGGAAATGGAAACGGAAATGGATATGGAATTGGGAGATTGGCGTTGCGCTTATGAGGGGTCTGAGTGGTATAGATATGGATCCTGATACCAATACCGAGTATCTTACTTTAGTTGACTTTACTTTAATGATTTAATGATGAAGTGAATTGTTTGTCTTGCCATCTTACTACCTCATTACCTCACTACCTACCAAATATATCAAATTTGATCCTTTTATTCTACTCTATCCTCCCCTCCCCTACTCTACTCTAATCTACTATACCCTATCTATCCTCTCAATTATATTTCTATTTCTCCATTGCACCCCCTCACACCCGCACTTTCTCACACACACAAAAGCGAAACCAAGCAAATAATCAGGAGGAAACCCCATTCTTAATTTTTAATTCTGAATTTTCATCTTGTCTTAATTCTCGACTTGCTTGTGAAATTGTATTGTATTGTACTGTACAGTACTGGATTGTAATCTCATTATACTTACTCCCCCCCCCTCCCCCNNNNTCCCCTCTCACCAGCAAAATATCATAGAGCAAAGACAAGCAAAAGTGAGCAAAATCTCATTTCTTCTGCTCTACCGCCCATGAGAGAAAGTATTAGCCCAAGCCCAAGCCCAAGCCCAAGCCAAGCACGTTAGTTAGTGCGTAAGCGAGTGATTACTCCTTCATATCTAATTTTGCGCCTTTCTCCCCCAGAAAAAGTCATCATTTTGCAAAGGAGGTGGAGGTTGGTTGGTATTGGAATTGATCGGTATCGATATGAAAAGCCAGAACTCTCGATTCCATCCATTTTAGTCAACTCCCGTCTACGCTTCCCCATTCCGTCTTCCCATCCATCCTTCCAATCGCAGCATCTGTCCCTTGCCTTCCTTGCTCTCTCCACCCCTAAAAAAGGAAACCTAGCCAGACAACCCAGTTCAAGCCAGCCTAGCTATACTATACGTATAGACATACCATACACCATAAACGAATCGTTTGTACTTTGAACAACTAAGATTGAAGATGAGAAAGAAGGAGTATATCGTATCATATCAGAGATGAGACGAGACGACACACGGAAAGGGCAGAAGACAAGAAGAAAAATTGAGGAACTCCAAAGTAATGAGAAGAGAAACAAGAATTCCTCGTTATGCATTCAAAATTAAGATGCACCATATCGAACTCCATTTGTCTCTCCCTAACCGCCCCATAAATCAGTCAAATTGAGGATTTGAACCTCAAAGACATATACTGTAAGAGAATATAAAGCAAAGATAACAGCCGAATAAATAGGGTATACCCCATCCCCTTTCCCATTCCCATAGCCATTTTCCCGATGAGTATGAAATTTATGAAAAAGAGTAATTCTATTCCATACATCCTCGGGAGTTGATTTTCATTAGACGTTTAAAATTTCATACATTCGTTGATGCGTTTGCAGTATCACCAACTTCAACGATTCTTTCGGTTTCGTCTATGCTTGGTAATAGAATACGATGGCCACGTTCGGATTTTGGAACACCATCTCTGGATGCACCGAAATCAAGAACCTGGAGTAATTGTTATAAAAAAGGAAAAGCTTAATGTGCAGATGAGTAATAACTAACCTCGACAAATGTGAAATTATCACGTTGGACGGCTGCAACACATCTTCGTTCATCGAATTTGACTTGCCAAACGCCACTTAAATCGCCCAAAAGGTCCTTGATGCATTCACCAGTTTTGACATCCCACATCTTCAAAGTACGATCTGATCCAGAGATTACTTTTTGTCCATCATGTTGAAAACAAGTAATGGCACCTGTATGTGCACTCAATGTACTCTTGCACACACCACTTTCTGGATCCCAAATCCGTAACGTTGAATCCGCTGCTGCTGAGACGAGACGTTCGTCACGTAAGTCCAAAAGACCAACAAGTGATGTATGACCTTCAAGTGTGAATAAACAAGATCCAGTTTCAAGAGACCAAACCTTAACATATGTATCCATGGAACCGCTGATACATCTGTTACGGCTATGATCCAAAACAACGCTATATACCTTTGCGGCATGTCCTTGTAGACGATGTAAGAGTTCGCCTGTTGAGATCTTCCATACCCTTACAGTACAGTCGTAACTACCACTTACTAAAGTATCTTGATGTGCAGCGATAGCACGAACAGAATGAGTATGTCCAGCCAATACTCGAACAAAGTAAGGGCAATCAGCATCATTAGTTGCTGGTCCTGTTTGGATGTATCGCTTATCTCCTTGGGCTGGTAGCTTCCATACGCGTAATTGAGAATCACGAGAACCGGTAATAATAAGGGGTTGCTCGGGAATCATGATAGATTGGCCAGTTGCTGTCTTGCCAGCTTCTGATGGCATAAGGATTTGTAAACATCGTACAGTTGATGTATGGCCATGGAAAACTTGAGTGCAAAGACCTTTTTCAATATCCCATACCCGGACTGAACGGTCAGTGGATCCAGAAACAAGAACATTTCCTTCATATTGTAAAGCCCAGACACCTCCATCATGTCCCTCGAGCTTTTTGCGTAGAGCTCCAGTTTTCGTATCGTAGACATGAATACATGTATCATCACTACCTGTCAAAATCTTCTCATCATCAAATTGAAGACATGTAATTACATGTGACGGATGAGCTTTGAATGCCATATGATGAGGTTCAACGGCACGATTCGTCCAGCTATGACGAAGGAAATGGTGACGACGATACAAAGATTTGAAGAGATGCAGTTTTCGTAATCCTGGAAGACCTAATTCAGGATTTGGTACCGCTAAAGCAGCAGCACAAGCAGCGCTTGATGGGCCTTCAGATTTGTGGTATTTGGATACGTCATCTAATTTTTTGGCTGAAACGTCGTTACCTATTGCTCTTCTCTTTGCGCGTTCCGATACCAAATTCCCAGTGGTCCTCTTTCTTTTATTGGTAGCTCGAGATCTTCTAGTTGCGTCAACCTTGCTACCACTACCAGGTGTGCAGACTTCTCCATTGACTGATTTGTCTTTGATGCTCAAATCCATTTCATAACCATCTGGTCCATAAGGATCTTGCCATGCCCATCCTTGACGTATTGCTCGCTCAAGTTCTTCGGGTTGGAGCACGAAACCATCACGATCAAAGAGTTCTTTCCATCCTGTTTCATTCGCGTCAATGACATTTCTCCAGCGCTTCGAAACTTGAGCGGCGCGGCAAAGGTCTTTGTGGTCCAGATAACTTAGAATATGCAGGCTTAGTTCAGTGGGAAGCTCGTCAAGGAAATCGCACATCAAGGCAGGATTGACAAACCCCGCAACAGCCCGAAGAGTCTTCTTTGAGCACCTTCGGCTAAGCTGATACATCATAAGAGTCTTCAATTCACTTGGCATCGCATCGAAAGTATCCAGCATGGAACCAATCTCCATAACGGTAGAAATTTGTGAGTGTAATCCTGTAGATGCGATGCGTCGATCTCGAGCTGTGTTTGTCTCGGATACCTGAAGAGCGTACTCGTCTAATATCTCCTGACTATCACTATTATCGTCGATGTCGAATGATGGGGAAGTAGCAGTGGGCGAAAGGCCAGGGCTAGGAAGGCTTGCGTTTTGAGCAGCTGCAGTGTTCAAATGCGGACGCTGTCCTTGCGAGAAATTTATACCCAGACTAGACTCCTCAAGGTCCGATTCTGCAATTGGGGGTGTTGCAACTGCTCCATTGAATGTTTCGTCATTTGCGATTTCTGAAAGCCTTTCCAGGGTGTCGAATGAGTCGTTTTGACTTAAACCGGATTGAGGGGTGTATACATTGGTTTGAAATCGAGGAGGTAGTGTTGGAGCGACATCCTTTGAGGATAAATCTACTTCTGACATATCGGGTGTTGCTGGCAGATCGGATAGGTGCATACCGAGACCAAGGTTCCGGCGTCGAGTTTCATTGTGGGCAGTCGAGCCAACACCTTTGGCTTCATTCTTGAAAACTTCTTCTGCCTGCGAGCTGCTGGACCTTGAACCCATACTGGCAGGTAGATAATCGGATATTCCTTTAGATTTCAAAGATTTTCTCAAGTTGCTAGTTTCTGCATCGGATCTGACAATTCGCTCTGTTCTGTCCAACCCATCTCCAAACTGCTCACGACTATCGTTCGTTTCATGACGTGGACGAAGGTTACAGAGAGGCTGCGTTTGTAAATTCTAGAAAATTTCCATGATTAGTACTGCAAAGTGCAAAGAAAATGTACGAGAAAATGAAATATCCGAACCTCGTGCATGATATTTCGTAAATCATTTTCCTCATACTCCATTTGTTGTCCGTCAAGTTCGTATGAAAACTTGGTAAGTTCGGGAGGAGTTGGCTTAAATGCTAAAGGATATTCCTTTGCATCTAGGCTATCAACCGATCGGGGATTTTGAAACAGTAATGAAGGATATGATCGTTTGGTTGTAGTGGTGGTGGTAACAATTTTCGTTTCTATAACATCTTCCAACTCCACGTGTAACCTCGAGGTATGTCTACCTGTATCATCTCCATCTTCCCATCCTAAGGAAACGGTCTGACTTGGGTGTCGAGTCTCAACACTATGCTTCACCAACTTCGAATTCGAAATGAAGGGACTCGGGGAAGCTTCTGATGTAAGTTTTTGAGGTCCGGACATTTGTGCAGTTTGGGAAGGATTTCGATGTTTACTCTGAGGTATATGGAGAGGATCCATTTCGGTAGAGGTTGACTATGTGTTTGACTCGTAACCGTGGGTAGGTAATTTCGAGACTTTTGAGGGAGAAATCTAGCCTGCCCCTCTCTTTTAGGCCGTACCGTACGCGTTCCTGACACGAGGTTGCCCACGCGCGAGTAGTTCGCAGCCTTCAAGGAGCCCCTATTATCCTACGATGCCAACGATAACATAGCCAGATCCCTTGACGTTTGAAAAGGTTATCGTGGTTGTGGTGGGGGTATTTTTAGGGTTGGAATCGACACGGATGACAGACAACCTGCAGAATATGAATCCGGAGGCAACGTGTAAGAAGAACTGTGGTGAGACAAGAGGGAGCTGATGAGTGGAGACAATTATACTACTGCAGATAAAGAAAAGGAAGAGGATGTACAAGAGAAAGGAATAATTATCTTTTTTTTTCTGCGGTGAGTAGTGAAGTATGGATGAAGATTTATCTCAGCGCGTGTGGGTGATTGAATGGAAAGTGGAAGGGTGGAGATCGGGTTCTTGAGGTTTTGTTCGCCGGTCTGAGCTTTTTCGGTGTTTTGGGTCAGACAACATTGCCTTGTACCTTGCTTGTAATTACATAAGCGTGCTATGGTTCATTATTTACAGTTTATTTTATTTTATTTTATACTCTTTACAAATGCCGTATCTATGTTATCAAATTCATCTTGGATATTGATTGATTCAAGAATGGGGCCACTAAAATGTATCTCTATACTTTGATTTACCTCTTTTATACTCGGGTTTCCCCATCCATTACGCTATGATCAGGAAGCAAGCCTATCTGGTATCTTTTGTATGTACGGTAGATCACACTTCCTTTCATAAAACATTCCGTGAGGGTTGGAGTTGTCGAGATGTTCATTCTTCCCTTGGCGGTACAGTAGAGAAAGGGGTATCGTTGAGTTGTCTTCTGCGTATGTACCTGACTCAAGTCTGATTTTATCATCGCTTCCAATTTGCGATCTAAATGTCCCAAACACTGGGGCCTTTACCAGATGAGCCGAGCCCGCCGCAAGAGGAAATTATACGACGGTGACTATTCCGTACCTGGGTATGTAAGCTTACCATTACATCACCGAGGACATATTCTCGCCCTTTATGTAATGAATGAGGTCTATCTTTATGCATTTCATATCTACCAACACATTGACCATTTAAACAATTGATGCTGATCGGACTTTGGTTGGCATTTCTATGATGGGTTTCCTTTCCACATGGTCGGCTTCCACGGTAGTGGCCCCCAGCCGGTCAGCGAGGCGTCATTCCAATGATTGACTAATTAGGTAGTTATATCGTGGAGGGGAACGGAGATGGAGCTCTTTAACTTTTCAGGGGTGTTGAACGGGAGGATTGCAAAAAGATCCTTCAAAAATAGTAAGCGGAGTTGGGAGGGAATACCAATGCATTCTGCAAGTGCTAGAATAAGAAATGACAAAGATTCGGTAAGAATGAAGGAGGCTACAAAAGATGGACAATGGGTGAAAGCGTGTTTGAATAATTCATATGATGTTCCAAGACCAAGGATGGCATGTTATCTGTTGGAGTCAGGAGTATCATGATTGTCCATATCTCATAGGACTTTGGGAATCATAGTTCCTCAAGAATGAATGGTAGGAATCTCCGTAAATGAAGCCAACATTCAATTCCTGGGCGAATAAGAACATGGAGTCATCGATGAGGTCTACAATTTACATGGTGAGAGTTTGGAAGATTTTAGAGAACATCATCTACTAGATTGATGAAATCTACGGCATCTTTCTTCTATCTAGAGATTATCAAGTGCTAGGCAATCTCGAGGTGCCTAGGTAGGTAAGATCCTACCTATTCAGTATCTATCTATTATCCACTTTCTATAGAAGGTCTGTTAGATGGAGTTTTGGAAGTGAAGTCAAGTAAGGTCAGGTAAGGTCAGGTGAGGTGAAGTGAGGTGAGGTGAGGTGAGGTGAGAGTGAAGAAAGAGTGAAGAAAGAGACCGTGTCGTGCCTTTACGCTTTTCCACGTACCTTCCTATATCTGACTACCTACCTACCCATTTCCCACCCTCAATTCCTTAGTCAGTCTCTTCACCTCTCTAAAAATCCCACAAATCCTCACTTTGAATTAATTATTTCAACCTTCATCTTCATCTACATCTACATCCTCATCATCTACATCCTCATCATCTACATCCTCATCATCTCATCTCCATCCTCATCTCCATTCTTATTTCCATTAAAACTTGAATTTAAACATCATCATAACTCATGTAGTTTTCCTTCTTACATTCTCTCTTCACTATCAAAATCAGTTAATACTTATTCACTCTTCAATATTCAACATTCCATATTCATTATTGTCCTTGTTTTATTGAGAGGAGATTCCAGCATCAAAGTCTTGATTGGCAGTTGATATTTGACTGGTCAGAAGTTGAATGATACTTCGGACTTCTCTTAAATCCCACTCCCTTGGTTTTATTTCTCCTAGAGTTCCATCTGTCTCTGTGCTTCATCATGCCACCCAAGCTACTTAAACGTCCTGTCCCTGCTAAACCACAGGCAAAGAGAAAACAGAGAGGTAAGGGTAAGGTCCAGACTGTTGTGGAGGCTCCTAAGACGGCACAAGATCTTGTACTCAACCAACAGCAAAGTCTCGAGTTGGTTAAGATTGGTGTCAATGCTGCTGTGTGTACCATAGAAGCCTTTCACTTTTATTTTCTGCTAATAAATACATCTCAGATTAGCCATTTTGTGTTTTTTCGACAATTTTTTCCAAGCAATTGCTATAAAACTCGAATCCTCAATGCATCCGACGATAATCCCACCTATGAAAAGTTTATGAGCGGCACAAACATTCCCAAGTACCTTAACTTAATGGAAACTGGCGATGAAATTTTTGGTTTCAACACCCTTGTACGAGGATCAGGAAACCAGGGGGCCGAAAAACTACTTGATTGGCTTGTATTTCCCTATGTTCGAATCCCTGATATAGCTAATTGACTGATGGATACTTAGGAATTCGGGGTTGGTCATGCTGTAGATGATAAATGTCTGGCAAAACTCCAGCTTTCTATTTATCGCAAAGAAGTCGTCCCAGAACAGCTTGTCGAAGCTTTCACTATCAACTTCACCTACAAAAATATTGGAAACAATCCTTATGTTCAAATTTCTGCTTCAACGTCGAACGGGGGTGGAAAGATCATCAATCTCGGAAAAGCACAAGAGGGCTTAAGAGAGCTGATTAGACAAGTTATGCATTGTTCTCAAGACATCAAGGGTGAATCATGTAAGTTTACAGCCATCAAACAAGTAATTTTTTATGTTCGCTGAATGGAAATATAGCTGGACGCAAAGTGAGTATGCAACTGCTGTACAATGACAATGCACGTCCCAAGAAGGAATATCGTGGATTTCGTGCTGCGTCATCATCGATGATACTACCCGATGATTGTGGGCTTTTGATGGGCGAAATGGACAATGGTCTTAACGGGTATGACATTGTAGTTCCAGCAAAATGAAGGCAAATACTAATTTGCGTAGACTCGTGGTCAAATACTACAATGCTCCAGCGGTCGATAGCCACCATCTAAAAGAAATCGCTTTCAGTAGTGCCAAAATAACTCCCGATAGAAATCGTTTCGCCATGGCTAGAGGCCTCAAACCTATAGCACCAGAAGCAATAGTTGATGATGATAGTCAGTCTTCCTTCAGACACACTCAATTCTCGCAGAGCGACGGCACCCAGCAGAGCACGGTGAGGTGGATTAACGAGCTTGTAAGTTATCAATCAACAAACTCAATAGTTCAGCCAATTTGTATTTGCTAACATGGCCAAAATGAAAGGGACACACGAGAGGATCCAATGACATGGATACACAACTGCTTTCAAATCACGCTAGCCAGTCAACCACATTTGGGAAGCACACAAAGTTTTCTGAGCCAAAAGAGCTTGATGATATGGACATTGAGGAAGAATCAGAAGGAGAAGAAGGAGAAGCGGTGCGCTGTGAGTGTACTAATTTCGATGATCGTGAAAATCTGGTATGTCATGCTCTCAATTAATTCGTACATTCTAAGAAGTGCAAAGATCCAGTGCGAAAAATGTAGGAACTTTTGTCACAGTCAGTGCTACGGTTACAGCAAGGGGGGTGTCGGTGCAAATTTCGAATGCTATGAATGTCTCTTGGCAGAATCGGAGCCAGATATTCTTTTTGAGAAAATGTATCCTCTTTGCACTCGCAGACGCATGGTTTATTACCTCAAAAATAACGGTTTCAATGATATGGAAGGTCTTTGCCAGTACATGAGTAAGGCTACCCCGGAAAATGACCGTACAGCATTAACCACCGTTCTAGATTTGACCCGCAAAGAGACACAGGTTTTGGTTGAGGCGTTGAAAACAGAAGGAATCATCAAAAAATGTGCCGAGTCTTCCAAGGAGCCATTCCAATTTTCCAACCTTAAGAGACTTCTGGGTGAATTGTTTGATCCATCAAAGCACATCTCTCATACCAAGCTTGTGAGTACTTCACTACCCTTTTCCGGGCTCTTGAGCAATTGATGGAAATTTCTAATACACCATAGTTTGCAGCAACAGCATCCAGAGTCGGCTTGCCCCGTAAGTCTCAGGTCCAGGCCCATCTTACGCCAGTCGCTCAGCGTCTTGAATCACCAGATGGACCAATCCGCGGCGGCTTGCGGAGTGAAGGAAGCAGTACTCAGACCCCGAGCTCATGGAGAAGCTTGCATAATGAGACCTTGCGCAGATCACCACGAGTACCTGCTCAATCTACCCCTCAACAATCTAATAAACGTGCTGGTGACAAAATTTCTGAGAATGCTTTTAAGAAGAGACGTGCTGAACTAGGAGCAGCTAGTCCTTTCAGCGTCGGATTAAATAGTTTGTATTAGTTATATCATAGCCTTCGAGAAGTTTGACCGAGAGATAAGCTCTATATTGGCTGGATTGTTTGATGGCATGTTTCGGGAAGGTATAAGATATCTTTTATTGATTGATAGTTTTTGCTAGCTTCGACGCTATTGCATGTAGATTAGCTTTTATGGCCACAACGTAAATAGCTTGGGTTGATGCTTGATCAATAAAATGTCATGAAAGTTTTCTTTTATCCGATTGATGTACTTGTGATTCTCTCTAATTTTATATCAAACATTTTGGCCAAACGTGGGAAGGGTCGCACTGTGCTTTTTCGTTGTGGAGGTCATGTATCGGTAATTGTGTAACATATGATTGTTGGTTGTGGTGAAACGATTAGTTGTTTTGAGTAGTCGGCGAGGATGAGGTAGGCCAATGTGTGTATGAAGTGATGGAAGAGAGAGGGGAAGAGGGTGAGGGGGTGATGGGATGGGATTAGATTGGATTAGATTGGATTGGATGCCATGAGTTGGATAATTAGTTTAGATTTTGGTTGATACGTCTTGTCGGTTTATATCTGAGATGAGTTTTCGGCCGATATTTTGGTTGAATCGGAATCCATGGAGAGGACTGCGCTCGCTATGTAAGTGGTTTTTCATGTTGGGTGGAAGTTTAGTAAGATCTTAATTGCTGTAGGTAGGTTAAGGTAGGTATGTAGGTAGAAATTACCCAGTTACCGACCGGTACCAGGATATTTATCGGTGAGGGCCCGGCCACTAACATTAAGTTAATTAATACAGTAAGTACTAGGTACTAGGGAGGTAGGGAGGGAGGTAGGGAGGGAGGTAGGTAGGTAAGGTACTGAGCAATTAATCATCATTCATCAATCATCAATCATCAATCCCAAATTCCCAATACCTGTAGAGTGTACACAGTAGAGTTCAACTACCCAACTCCACTAAAAGCGTTTATGAGTTTTTGAGTTTATGAGTTTATGAGTTCATCAGTCCATCAGTCCATCAGTCAGTCCATCAGTTCGTCACATTATCATATCATTCGTTCAGATCTATAGCCCCCTCCCGCGCCAGAAGCATCAGTGATTCTACGCTCGAACCTTTTTCCCACTATTTTTTCCTTAGTTTTCGTTTTCTTTGGCTGCTTTTGAAAGAGACGGCGTGGCGTAGGGTGTGGCGTGGTGTGGTGTGTAGGCCCTAAGGTTTGTAGGGTTGTTTCCAGCTGAACCTGTGCCTGTGCCTGTACCTGAACCAGTGAACTTGAACCGTTGGCCTGGGCCGGGGCGGAGAGTGAAAATCAATATTTGCTTTTTTGTTTCTTTTTTCCATCCTTTTTTTCCCCATCGAAGACGATGAATGGAGATCGAAGATACAGATTAGTTTCTTCCTGTAGTCTGTCTTCTCTGATCTTCTTCGTTTTTGATTGGCTTTTCTCGTTTTTAGTTTTTAGTTTTTCGTCGAGGGGATCGAGAAAGGCAAAAGTACTCTTAATGAATGAATGGACAAATATTATTTCACATATCATGTCGCGGACTTATGTTAACCATGAAAGAGGTTCGTGATATGAAGTAGAGTGTCGGGCCATGAGTCTAAAGGATCTGAAGGAGAAGCAAATCACAGGTAACATGTTTTCCCGAGACTTTCAGGAATCAGGATGGGGGAGTTAGCAGGACTCTTTAATTTCGGAAAGGGGGCTCGTTCTTGGTGTATCATAGAGATGTAGCGGGGAATATTAATCTATGGTTGGTTTGGGATGGAGATTGGTGGTTCCGAATTTGTGCTCCCTGATTCACATGTGTGATGCACATGGCATGAGCATGAGCATGATTTGGTATTTGGTATTTGGTATTTGGTCTTTGGTCTTTGGATTTTTGGTTGTGCAAAAAACTTTATATAACCCCTACCCCTACGGACTTACGTCAAGATTGTGGTCTCTCGGGAAGTATAGTATAGTATTGATTGATTCTAGAATTTCTCGGACGCGATACATATGAGAATGAAGAGACGAAGTTAGACCATTCGATAATTTGGAGGCTTTGGATCGGATGAAAGATGGATGGAAGATGGTTCGTTGATTTTCTAGTGTCTGATCGTTGGTGAAGGGGTCGCTTGTTGTCACCGACGAAGGGGAAGTACTCAGTAGCTGATTCGAGAAAAATCATGTATGAAATAAGCCAATGCGTAATAGTACATATTTATTTACTTTTGTCTTGCTCTTGCTATTAATTATTGAGTCATATCTTTATTTTTATTTTTATTTTTTGGAGGTTTAGCATGCATGGTATGGTTTCATGAATTTTGATGAGACGAGAATGTACATAACCCCTTCATTGAATCTTGATATTAACGAGATCTCATCTCCACAACCCATGTTGTCACAGTACTACCTACCTACCTAGGTATAAACATAACGAGTCAACGACATGGTCCGATTCCCCAAATGAACTTCAGCCGCCAACATGTTCTTGCTATTCCATATATGTAGTGTTAATCCGTTGTAAAAGCAGGCGGGCCGGGTAAACCCCATAATTTGGGGGAATCTTCAAGAACAAATTTCCTTGAACACCTCGGAATTCTGATTAAGCTCTATTAAAACTTTAACCACCCGTATTACGTAAGGTGCGGGTTGGTTGGTTGCAATGTCTTCAATTTTAAGCAATTTACTAACTATCATCAACCACAAGTTACCAACCACAAGTTACCAACAAACACTCACTTATATGATGATACCCTGATCTTTGGGAATAAATACCCTGGACCAAATATTTAATGGTAACAATAACCCTAGTCATGTCCCTATTGATCAAGGATGGGGGGTATCCTTGAGATTGCCATTTGACACGATCCATTTCATCCTACCAATCCGTAACTAAAACTAAGTTGCAACCATCTTCCTGGATAACTCAATTTCCTGTTATGAAATAATATGAAATATTCGAACTTGGTAGGAATCTTTTCTTTTTCTTCTGTCATCTATTTTGGAGTCCCGACTTGACTTGACGTCCGCTCTCTATCAAAACATACCCTCTTTTTCAACGACTTCATGATAACAAATCGCGAGCACTTTGCATTGTCAGCCCTGTCACCTTGTCAGCCAGCTATAGAAATATTTATATATATATATATATATTTATTTATTTATTTATATTTATATATAAATTGCATAACGATCCTGGAATCGAGCCTCGTTTAGCGGTATTCAAAGCCCCTCCTACTTAATTCACGATCTAAAGACACGATGCTCGTTGAGGAACGGTAACGGTGGTTCGATTCACAATAGCACAGCGTTGTATACCCAGATATAGCTACATCTAGCTTGGAGTTTGGAGGAAGAAGGCACACCGAAGTCGACCATAGCACTCACGAATACTTTTACTTCTACCAGCCATCACCCGGTTCCTTGGAGCTTCTTCAAGATGGGACGAACTTCGAAATTTTCATTTCCCATTCCTGGGCGCAAAAGTAGTTCGAGTAAGGAAAAATCATATCAAGTACCTCCACCTATGTCAAGGATATCTCCAGGGAACTTGTCAAAAGCGGAACAGATTTTGGGGACTGGCACTGCCGAACCTGGCGATTGGAAAAGACCCGGATCTAGGTCTAGCCGAATGAGCATTACTATTTCCGAAACTACACATTCGGCGAGATCAATGAATGACGGTGGTCATTATGATGAGTGGGATAGAGAATCGGGTGTTTTCCCTAGACAGACAGCTGTTAGAGGCAGGGCTTCGTCTAATGCATTAGGTCAACGTTTTGGAGAAGATATGGCTACGGAAACTTCGAGTACAACACATCGATTGAGGAGTGAGGATTCTACATCTACTTTAAAATCATATTATGATCGACAAAAGTTACCGGCTTCAATATCACAACAAACTTCCGCATCTTCTGCACGAGATCTAGCTCTTCGAAAAGGACTTGCGCCAGTTGTCAATAGGAGTCCACTTTTACAAGTCGGTTCTACCGATCCGTGGGAACAAGCCGGTCAAAATCTTTCGAGTATGCATGATAATCACTTAGGGTCGCCGGAGCGCAAGAAGTCTGTGAGGCAGGGTTTGTCCTCGTTATTTCATAGGTCAGAAAGACGACCATCGCCAGTATCACAACATTCCCCCGATTATTCCAAACAGAGTGGCTCGATTCGGAATAGGCTTGCCAAAGCAGCGTCCAGAGAGTCATTACAATCACAAAAGCCAAGCATTTCATCCACAAAGTCCAGAGACCAAAGAGATCAGGTGCAAGCTCAGCCTAGCTCAAACGATTCACATGATTACTATGAGCAATCAACTCGGAATGCTCAGATGAAATCAATACCAGAATCAAACGTTCCGGAACATTTCAATTTATTTCCCAGCACGTCAGAAAAGGGTAATGGCCGGCAGACGGGATCACTCAATTCAGAGAAACGAGAAGGACACCGGAGACTGGAAGATCTGCATTCTAGCTCTGGAGAAAAGGATTCATTTTCGTGGAAGAATGTACGTTCGAATGCCAATGGCAATTTTCGCAACAGTGTGATTTCTCAGAGCACAGGTCATTCTAGCCTGGGTATCTCCAGCACCGGGAGCATATCCAGTCGTAACACCAAAACATCAAGACAAACCGGAGGAAGTGTATTTTCGAATGCAGATTTACAGCAAAACAGTGTACTGTCATTATCATCTGATTCGGAAGAGGATTTTTCGGATACCGAACCATCGAAATCTCGTGATAATATATCTATTGGTAAGGCTCCTTCACATGCCGAAAGTGAAATCATTCCTGCTGCACTTCAAAGCCGCTTGAGTATAACGAAAAGTCCTGTCAGGAGACAATCGGCTTTGAAAAACTCATCGTCCACCAAAAAGGCAGCCGCACAATCAAGTGCCTTTTTAACAATTCCGGGGTCGAATGGAGGATTATGTCAGTGGCCAATGCCACCAACAACCCCAACGACACCATCGATTACGAGACAGGATTCTCTAAAGTCACGAGACTCTCGGCCAACCTCATCTCAGAGGAATGTTTCTATCTCGTCCAAAAAGTCCATACAGCAGCAACCGACACCACCGCTATCTCCACGAGAAATCGATACCGAAACTGATTCCACTCGCACAACCAGTGGTCGTATGATGCAAGTTACGAAGCAAGAAGAGGCGCTCCTCGAAGCACTACGTCAGAAAAGAGCACGTATGCGCGAGAGAATTATCGAGGAGCACAAAGCTGAAGGTGGTCTTGGTAAATCACCACCGGAATTTGTAGATCACCGAAATTCTTCAAGGTTTTCGAAATCGTCTTCTACGAGTACGGTTAGATCGGGTACGGAACGTGTACCGTTGTATCTTGATGCTCCGATTATGAAGGAGAGGAATTTGGGAAATGGAAATGGAGTGGGAATGGGAATGAAATATGGGCAACCGAGTCCGGATTTGAGTGATTTTTTGAGTATGGGTAGCGAGGATTTTGAGGATGAGGAGACGCCGACAAATAGTAGGGGAGTTTCGAGGAATGAGGTGAGGGGGAATGGAAATGGGAGTACAATTGAGATTGGTATTGAAATTGTAGTGCCGCAACCAAAGAGACCGGGAACTCCACCGCAAAATGATCCGAGATTTAGTTCTGGAGAAGAAGAAAAGAGGAAGCGTGGTCATAAGAAGAGAAATCTTAGTGCAGGGAAAGCGAAATTTTTAGAGGAAGAGGAAGAGGAGGAGGGATTTTGGGGGTTGTAATTTGAACGGCCGGTGCATTGACGTGGTTGAGGAAA
>NGKH01000019.1:163252-231356 GCA_002162575.1 Sclerotinia glacialis
GGGGGGTTTAATGTATATTTTTATTATTATGATGAGGATTGGATGTGTGTTATAAATAAGGGGATTAGAGAAAAGGTGTGGATGGGTGGATGGGTGTCTTGTTTTCTTCACGATTTTATATTGAATGGTGGGTTTGGTTATACAACTTTTGCATATACCCCTCTTATTTATCATTCTTCTTGCGGGGAGGGAGGGGTAAGCGGAGGGAAGATGGGGCTTACATAGGGGTGATGATGGAGATGGAGATAGAGAGGGATGTTTTGTGTATGATTTGATAGATGCTTGGAGGATCGATGGGTGTTCTCGATTGATTGTTTTGCTTGCTTGGGGATGAATAGATGTAGAGAGGAGGTTTATATGCATATATACATATGTATACTCCGTAGATATAGATGGAGATATACAATCTTGAGTATGAGTATGAATATCAATATCAATATCAATATCAATATCAATATCAACATCAACATCAACATCAACATCAACATCAACATCAACATCAACATCAACATCAACACCAACACCAAAATCAGATCGGAAAATTCAATTAGTATTGGGAATATCAAATATCAAATGTCGGATATCTACTCTTATTGGTTCATCTCACAGTGTTAATGCGGTGTTTGGGTAGGTATGAATGAATGAATCGTGCTTGTGCAGTAGTAGCTCAGCTAACCAGACCATTCATCCTATTCGTCCACCCCAGATTTTCCCCCAACCCATCCATCGCCTACCACAGCTTTTGCGTTGTTGGTTGAATATGCTCCATCATATAAGGTTGGCTTATATGGATGGAGCTTGAGAACGTAGAAGTTTGTTTGTCATTATTGTAGGACATAAAATTCAAATGTCCAATGTTACCTTGTACTTTTTGGTGGTGGGTTTTGGAGGAGGGGGCTTGCTATGTTTGATTCTGATTGGTTGATATGTATGTACAACCAAGTCTGGGGGGGGGGCATCTAGAATCAAGCAAGCAAGTTACGCCAAACCAATGAACAAAAATCCCCAGAACAATAGTTCGTCACTTTTCCCTTAAGAGGCCCAAAAATCTTTCCTCTCCTTTACATTCTTCACCTCACCGTCTGCCTTGCACTCAAAGGCTTTTGCTTGTTTTTATGATCAATTTTATTTTACTTTTTTACAACATTTTTCTAGAGATAAGCTTATTGGCTGAGGATTGAGAGAGAGGAGCTCCATCCCCACTGGTTTGGCACAAAGACGGAGAGAGAAGAGGATACTCTTGAGCGCGATGGTGATAGAAGACGCGTCGCAGAGTTGGATGGGGGCGTCGATGAAGCATGTTTCTCTTATTACTGTGAGGATATACTGTGCATGTCTTCGACTGATGCTAATTTTTTCGCAGCTTACTTTCCAAAATTCCGCCCTCATACTCGTACGTTGACATCATTGAGACGCTTCCACTTTCTCCTCGACAAGAAATCTTGGCACAGAGAGGTAGCTAATATGGATATAGATAATGCATTATAGTAGGATAGTGCCATTGGCGGGTGGGCATAGATATTTTGCATCGACAGCGGTTTTCCTCAATGAGATTATGAAGCTGGCTGTTTCCTTGACGATTGCCATGTACGATATTTCACGAACGCTACCTCCATCTACGCCGGCGACGGTCCTTTTCGAGCAATTGTATATGTCGGTATTTTCTGGGGATGGTTGGAAATTGGCTATTCCTGCTGCTCTGTACACTCTGCAGAATTCGTTACAGTATACTGCCGTGAGCAATCTGGAAGCTGTACATTTCCAGATTTTGTATCAATTGAAGGTTGGTCCTGCCTATTGTATGCGGAAGATGTTCAGTTACTGATTTGACCATGTAGATCCTCACAACGGCCGTTTTCAGCGTGGTTTTACTTGGAAGGGCGCTGTCTTCCAAGAGATGGATAGCTCTCGTTTTACTCACAATTGGAGTTACGATTGTCCAACTACCGAACAGTAGTCCATCTGCATATTCTACCGTTAACGATCCACAGTCACGATTTTACTTTCCACGATCCTTTCACGAACTGGGACAAATGGGTAATGGTGCAGTGGAAGTAGCAGCCGAATTAACGAAACGTGGTGTGGAGGCGTTTTCCGAAGGTCTCACGAAACGATCTGCTACATATGAGGGTATACAAGAGGACCAAGGACTTGTCAAACCGGTTATGAACTATCCCATTGGTCTGATGGCTGTTTTGGCCGCGGCTGTGACATCAGGTCTTACGGGGGTATATTTCGAAAAGGTGTTGAAGGAATCTACGACTCATGTTACCATTTGGACGAGAAATGTTCAGCTCTCTTTCTATTCTCTCTTCCCATCTTTGATATTCGGGGTGATGTTTAAAGATGGGGAGCAAATTGCGGAGAATGGCTTCTTTGCTGGGTATAATGCGGTCGTGTGGACCGCTATTGTTATGCAAGCCTTGGGTGGAATCCTCGTTGCGCTTTGCATAAATTACAGCGATAATATCGCAAAGAACTTTGCGACAAGTATTAGTATTATATTTAGTTTCATTTTCAGCGTTTGGTTCTTCGATTTTAATGTTTCTCTCAATGTGAGTCCTTGGGAAATTTCTTCTGGATATTTCATAAATACTCACATAATTATAGTTCATTCTCGGTACATCAATAGTTTTCTTTGCAACATGGCTATACAGTGGTCCGGAAAGAAAACGAAATAGACCTCCACCAATCAATATTGCGAGTTATGAGAAGACGACCATTGATAATGGTTTTACGCCAAAGTATGAAGAGGATAGGTCGAGTTTGACGTTGGATCCATTGAGCGGATCGAAAGGCCCAGGGGCGGGGGCATCTTTGTCGACTAGTAGGCCTAGTTCACCTATGAGACATCATTCGAGGGTGGGAAGTTCGAGAGGAAAGGTTAAGAGGGATGATTGATCGTTTGGGCAATTGGCTTGGATGGGAAGGGTTGTGCTGCGAGTCGAGATTGGTGGTGTGTGGTGTGATGAAGACTTTTTGAGGCATTCTTCAGGGATTCCATCATTTCAAATTTCTTGAGCGTATTGATACTGGTTTTGTTGCAATTGGCAATTCGTCAGCTCCGCTTGGGAATTGGGTTCAGATGGCGGGGGAAAATAGCGAGACGAGCAAATGATATCAAGATGGGAAAACACAACACGGGTGCATACACATAGGATACCTACTGGACAGCGACGAATTACATAAATGATATAGCAAGTCAGTCCCAGCGATTAATCTAAATAAAGCGGGACTGGAGTCGTGGGGAAAGGAATAAACGACACGTGATAGACACGAGAAGTAGATCTTCTCGACGTTAGCATGGTTTAAGACTTCTGAATACTATCAATTCTCAGGTTTCCTAGATTGTACAATACTTTTGCGTTGACTCTTTGAGTAAAGAATATCAATGTGGTTCTGAGTGAGGATTGAAGTGAAGTGAAAGGTGAAAGAGGAAATGACGCTAAAATTGAGGAGAACCTCAACATCCATGGTTGCCTGCTTTCAACACATTTCACATTTCACAACATTATTCATCATCCCATGACATTACTTTCCAATACTGTATAGATAGACTTTTGATACCTTCTCTTTATTCAACTTCATTATATTTATTTACTGTCAGTCCTCGGAAAGTTTCAAAATTACCTCTGAGCACTCAAGCAAAAGTCTTGCTCGAACCAAGCAGAGGTAACCATGGAAAAAGTTTGGGAGCCTCATCATCAGAATATGATGAGTAATGCAAGTGGTGATGCATCTAATGGTGAAACTAACCATGAAGACGGTAACAATCAATCATTTTCTACCAACTTCTTTGCAACTAGAGACTCTCAACAGCTACCCCCAGAAGCAGGATTCAGCTTTGGACCATCTCCCATGCGACGTAGTCAACAGTTATCTGCTTCAGGACACGGCCAGGATCAGAGTGTGCGGGGTCCACACGATAGCATCAACTATAATCGTTCATCTGGATATTTGATGGCTCCAAGTGTCCAACAACCTCCTCCTGGTTTCACGTTTGGTCCTGCACGAAGGCAGCTTGGACAGAAGATGACTCCTCCTAGTCCAAATACAAATGTGCCAGCTCCATTTAACATTCCAAGATATGATCCACTCCCGGGTTACTTGAATCGACCTTCGTTCGAGCCATCCCAATCTACGCAAAGACTCCCCTCATATCCCACCAATAGTAATGGTAGTGGCCAAGGCCGCTTATCTCTTCCTAGATTCTCTTCCCAAATGCAAGCAGACTCGAATTCCTTTCAAGAAGGAAAGGATGCTAGAGTATTGACGAGAGCAGATAAATACTTCAAACAGCAGATCTTGCAGGATGTTGGATTGAAACCCAAGCCAAGAAACAACCAAACACATCTCCCAAACTCTGGTACTGGTCAAGCACAAAGTCCTCTCACACAGCTTGCCAATAATATGATTTCACAGACTTCCATGGCGCTGCAGAGGTCTGTTGGGCCCAGTCCTCCAGCACAGAACATTTTTCAGACGCAGGCAGCAAGACCTCCGCAATCTCAGATCCAGAATCAACATTTTACGCCACCATTTTCTCGAGCAATGAACTTGAGTATAATCCAATTATCTTTTCTTTGATGTATGAACTATGTAAGCTGACGATTCTAGATTCTTTCTACTATAACCCTCTTGAACGCCCGAATGTGTCTACAAACTCTTCTCCTCAGGATCTCTCGAGTCCCAGCGCTAGAGTTAGCTCACGTCGAAACTCCAATCGTCGATTACCTTCAATCAATACACGAGAAGAAGAACAGGACTTTGGTCACATTACCCCACATACACCTCAGAATCAGATCTCACCCAGTGACAAATATGCTCTATCGTCGAGAGCCTCTCAAGTACAAAGCATAAATGGCAGTGTAGAGCATTCCGGTTTCTCTCCCGCGCAGCAAAACTTTTCCGGTAATGCTGGACAATTCAGAAACGATCGGCAGACTATTGCCTTTGGAAATGCACCACCATTGGCACACGGAATCCAGCTTGTTTCCCCTCATGAACTTCCAGATCGGTTTAGGCAGGTCTTCCCGTATGAACTATTCAATGCTGTACAATCCAAATGTTTTGCACCAATCTACAAAACGAATAATAATATCGTTGTGTCAGCCCCAACTGGAAGTGGCAAGACGGCTCTTCTGGAGCTAGCTATCTGCAAACTGGTTGAAAGCCATGGTTCTGGGCAATTTAAGATCGTGTATCAAGCACCGATCAAATCTCTTTGTTCGGAACGCATGAGGGATTGGACTAAGAAGTTTAGTCATTTGAATTTATCGGTTGCGGAACTTACTGGTGATACGAGGTTAGTAAAATATTTCTTTTAGATGCATCCTCTTTTGTATAATCACCTAATGTCATATTTTTCTTCTGCCTCTTGCTCCATGTTCCAAATCAGCTTGAAGTCCACCCTGTGTTCCTGAGAGTTTACTTTCCTTGAGAGACAATTACTAACCTACCACTTTTAGCAATGCTGAAATGAGCCGGGTAGGCAATGCATCAATTATCATTACCACGCCCGAAAAATGGGATAGCATTACTAGGAAATGGGCGGATTATCAAAAACTTTTACAGTTGGTGAAGTTGTTTTTGATAGATGAGGTTCATATTCTTAAGGATGCGAGAGGAGCTACCCTTGAAGCTGTAGTCTCTCGGATGCATTCGATTGGAGCCAGTGTTCGGTTTGTGGCTTTGAGTGCCACTGTTCCAAATTCGTAGGTAATTCCCTTTCCTTGAACGCTCATTAGATACTAACTTATTTTCTTCAGGCATGATATTGCCACTTGGCTCGGCAGAGACTCAACTAGTCGTCAATTGCCTGCTCACCGAGAAACCTTCGGTGAAGAATTTCGACCTGTCAAGCTACAAAAGCATGTTCATGGGTACGAGAGTCGTGCAAATGATTTTGCTTTTGAGAAGATTCTTGATGGCAAAATTGCTGCTTTGATTCAGAAGTACTCATGCAAGAAGCCTGTCATGGTTTTCTGTTTCACGAGAAAATCATGTGAGGGTACTGCAGCTATTCTTGCAGAACATTGGACTAAACAGAGAGTTGTTGACCGTGCTTGGCCAGCTCCAACCAATCGAACAGTAGTAGGAAACAAAGACCTACAAGAATTGGTGGAGTGTGGTGTCGCTTATCATCATGCAGGTCTTGATTTACAAGATAGAGCTGCTATCGAAACAGCATATCTGAAAGGAGATATCAGCGTGATTTGTTGCACCTCGACGCTTGCCGTTGGAGTCAACCTACCCTGTCATCTAGTGGTTTTGAAGGGCACAGTCCGCTTCCAAGATAGTGGTCTTGTTGAATATTCCGATCTTGAGATTATGCAAATGCTAGGTCGTGCAGGAAGGCCTCAGTTCGATGATAGTGCCGTTGCAATCATCATGACCCGAATGGACAACGCAGATCGATATAAGAAGATGATCTCGGGTCAGGATATTTTGGAGAGTACGTTGCATCTGAATCTCATTGAGCATCTGAACTCTGAAATCGGACTGCGCACCATCAAGAATGCCTACGAAGCCAAAGTATGGTTAGGAGGGACTTTTTTGGGTGTTAGAATGAGACAGAATCCTAACTATTATAAATTTTCTGGGGTGGTTCCTAGCAGAGACGCGGATGAACAGCTCGAGTTAGTCTGCGAGAGAGATATTAAGCTCCTTCAAGATCATGAGCTCGTCACAAAGGAGGAAAATTTCTCTTGTACGGAATATGGTGCTGCTATGAGCCGATACATGGTTCAATTTGAGACGATGAAGTTACTTTTGAGTATTCCTCGTCATTCAAAGACAGAACAGATCTTGAATACCATATGTCAAGCGGCCGAATTTAAAGATCTTCGAATGAAGCCAAATGAGCGATCGAGCCTTCGAGAATTCAACAAATCGCCCATGATAAAATTCCCCATCAAAGAGAACATATCAACGACAGGGCATAAGATCTTTCTCATGATTCAAGTCCAGCTAGGTGGCATTGAACCTTTGGCGAATAACGACTTTCGCATCATCAGTCGGCAATTTAACATGGAGACTAACATTATTCTGGATCGAATTCAACGTTTGATTAGGTGTGTCATTGATTGTAAGGCCTTTGATTGCGATTCAATCTCTACACGCTTTGCCCTTGATCTTTCTAGGAGTGTCGCAGCTAGCTTTTGGGAGCACTCATCTTTACAATTGAGACAAGTTCCACAAATTGGACCAGCATCATTGCGGAAGTTGGCGGGCAATAATGTCAATTCGGTGGAAAAACTTGCTGGACTTGATACAGCAGGAATTGAGAGAGTTATGAGCAAGAATCCTCCATTTGGGAAGAAGATGAAGGACAATTTGATGGATTTTCCTCGATTGACTCTCACAGCCCAGATTTTAGGGAGAGCCTTTTCAAAAGCAGGGGGGAAGCCGAAGGTTAAAGTCAATGCTGTCCTTGGATATGCAAATGACAAAGTACCAAACTGGTTGGGTAGAATACCATCCTTGACATTTATAGCCGAAATCTCGAATGGAACCTTGGTATATTTCTGGCGTGGAAACATGAAACGATTGTTGAATGGCAATAAGCAACAGTTCACCGTCGAGCTATCATCACCAGATGATGAGATCAAATGTTGGCTCGCATGTGATGAGATTGTTGGTACTCTGCAATCCTGCGTTTTAAACCACAATATTCTTGCGGCTGAATTCCCACCTCCGAAAGTTGTGGTCGAGGAGCTACTCATCATCAATGAGTCAAGGACAGAGCAAGCGACTACATCTGATGAATTCGATGATGGGATTGATGATGATGCTATGATAGCAGTAGCTAAGCAAATTGAGGGTGGACGTCGAGTTTCTAGTGATTATGGATCCGATGCCTTTATTGATATCGATACAATCGATTTAGGCAATTCTGTCAATAATAAGAGATCGAGAGAAGAGGTCGACCAACCAGAACCACTCAAGATGGACAATGGAAAGTGGGCATGCAATCATCATTGCCGTGATGGGAATACATTGAAGAACGGTCAACTTTGCAAGCATAGGTGTTGTAGGGAGGGACTTGATAAACCTAGGAAAGTTACGAGGAAGAAGTCCACTACTGGAAGTACCGAAGATCAAGGTTCGAAATCCGACGATAAGATTAAAGGAGTTGTAACCAAGCCTATGAACATTCAATCTTCTGGTAGCAAGCAACTCCCAAAATTGGCCAAGAAACCCCGACTTATGCCATCAGGCGCTTCAGGTTCTGATCAATATGATGTGGAAGTAATTGATCTTTCGGAGACCTTACCTCCAGTAACATATCCTGATGTTGCACCTAAGGATTATCAAAAATTACACAATTTGCATACAAGCATTCAAAAAGATACATCTGTTCGGCTTCCGAAAAATCCACCAAAGTTCTCATACGCCAGTGGAGAGATTCCCAACCTTTCGTTCATGAGTAAAGGTGCCTCTGCATCCGAGAAGAAAGACGAATCGGATACCTTTGATTCTGATGAGTACGATTTTCCTTCGCCTTCTGCTCTTTTAAGAGGTGATAGACATATGGATAAGAGTATTTCTACTTCCGCCTCCCAGTTACCACCTCCAGCTATGGGTATGTCTAGGTATGAAAGTAAGGACCAACCAGTATCTTCAGAAGACCCATTTGATGTTTCAACGGATAGTTTTGAAGCTGCAATGATAGTTCTAGACGATTCCATGAACCTTCGACCCACTACACCCAAACTTAACATAAGCTTCGCCAATAATGTGTTTGATTTTGCAGCATTTGATTCCGAGAAAGCGTATGCTCAACAATTTTCTAGTCCATTAATGAGTCAAGCACAGAAAATAAATACTCAAGAGGAGGTTGATGATGACGACAGGGACGTTGCTACGCAATCTAGGAAGCGCAAGCAATCTGATCCATGCATGAAAGATTTTCGCAATGGGAATATGATGGGTTATAATCAGGGAGATGAAGATGAGTACGGTTATGATGACAGTCCAGCACTGCCTCAGATGAAGAGAAGAAGAGTTGATGATGGAGACGATGAGGGTAGAGATGGTAGTATTGAGAGCACAATGAAGAATTCGGAGGATATGAAGTCTACCAGTGGAAGTAGTGCTCCAGTATGGGGTAATGAGATGGGATCTGAGATTAAAAATGATGAGGACGATGAAGGAGATAAGAAGGGAGAAAATCAGAACATTGGTGTCAAAGCCAATATTCGCGCTGAACCTGCTTGGGTCAGTGAGATGGATCCGGATTTTATCAATATGTTCAGAGGATATGTTGATTTCATTGATTGATTGTCTGAACTTTCATTGAAGTTGAGGATGAGCAAAAGAGTTTGCGATAGCATCATGGATGATATAAGATGATTAGCTGGATGAAAGGCATAACTAGGTGGCTATATTTTGGGAGCAGTACATGGATGGAATTGTCGTTAGATTATATGGCTGGGCGCGAATTAACGAAGATGATTAGAAGCTATCAAGAGCTTGCACGACATTTATGAAAGACATTTTTGTACCGATTAGACGGATAGAAAGCTAGAGCTATATGCTAGCATCTTATTCTTAGCATATTATCTATCGTTAGCATATGCAGATAAACACAATGCAATATTATCATCATCATCAGTTGATATTTAATACAAATTACAAGTTAACAAGTAAAAATACAATGTGATAAAGCCAAACTGCAATGCAAGACCAACCCCAAATCCAATACTGAGTGAGTACCTACGCCTAGGTAGGTAAATAGCTAGAACACAGCCGAATTCAAACCGCAGCGCACCAAAGACCTCACATCAAACATTCATCTCAACTCCTCTTCCACAATCATATAGACATTTTCCATTCCTCTAAACTCTAATCCCGTTTATTGTATCTATCTTCTTATTCTTTTCTTATTCTTTTCTCATTCATAATCATCATACTAATCATCATACTAATCAATCATACTAATCAATCATACTCATACTAATCATCACGCATCACGCATCACCCCCATCCCCCATCATAGCGGCGAACTAAAACTAAAGAGTCTTCTTCCGACCCCCTTAACCCCGTTCCCTCTACCCGCTGTCCCAACCCCAACCCCAACTCCAGCCCCAACCCCAGCCGCATTCCCAATCGTACCGTTTATCCCCGTTCCCGCTATGTCGGTTGGAGTTGTTGCTGTACTACCATGACCATGATCCGCCTCATCATCATAATCTACTGGACCTGCACCTGCACCTGCACCTGCACTCCCCTTCCTCATCCTCAATTGTGTAGAAATCGAGGTTCTCCTTACTCCCGTCCCACTACTCATAGGCCTCTCTCTTTCTCTTTCTCTTTCTCTTTCCTGCCCATGCCCACCCACTTTTCCATGACCATGCCCATCAGAATACATAACCCTCGGTTTTTCCAACAATTCCAAAATTTCTCTTTCTTCCTCATCCTCCTCCTCCCCCCCATGCCCATCCTCAAAACTCCTCTTCTCATCTCCTTCCCCAACAGCCCCATTACCCTCCCTGACCGCCCTCTCCAACCTACTTCTCACCCCCCTATCCCTCTCCAACCCCTGCCAAACCTCCACATCACTCCCCCAAAAAGTTCTCCTCACACTACTAACACCCACCTCGAGCAAAAAAACCGCCGCCAAAATGATAATGAGTGTACACCACCAAAGAGGATTTCTTCCAAATTGATATATGAATCCGTCGCGAACATTATAGGTTAGGGCTCTGGGACTGTAGAGAGAAGAGAGGAGGAGATTCCAGAAGAACCAACCACCTATGCTGAGAATGAAGCCGAGGGCTGCTATGTAGGTTTTGGTGTGCATTTCGAGGATACTAGAGGTCATGTTAGTTTTTGTGGGAGTATAAAGGGGCATGGAGATGAAAGGGATGGGGTTTAGCAGTTTGGATTGAAGTGTGAAAATGAAGAATAGTGATCATTAAACTCGTTCAATGTATTTACCCCATGAGAACATCAGATCCACTCGGATCACGAATCAATACTCAAAAACATCACCAACGCAAACATCAAAAGCTTTCATCTGTACTGCAATCTAAACATAACAAATGAAGTTCAAAAAGAAAGTACTCACAGAAGTTTCGAAACAATAATCACCACCGCCGCCGTAAAACAAAGATCCCCCAAAGAATACAGCGTATTATCATTCGTAAACTGCGATTCTCCAAAGAGGCCATAAGCCAAAAACCAGATCATAATCATTTCACTGGCAGCCATGAAGGTCCAACCAAAATATTTCTTCAGATTGAATCCTTCATCACGTTGTCCATAAGTATACAATTCTGGAACAGCGAGGAGAGTTGTAGCCGAAAGATCTTGATCAAAGACCCCGAGGAAGATAACGCAAAGGGATGTGAAAAGTGTGTTGAAGACGGTAAGGGATGCGGATTCGAAAAGCGATGTCCCAGAATATCCGTTCCATTTTTGATATACAGCCTGGATCATGTAGAAGAGAAATTCTTTCCAGAAAGTCCCGAGTATATATTTTCCCGTTCTAATGTAATTCCAATGACCGTGAACGAACAGTAATCGCTGTAGAAATCGGAATTGAGCAATTGAGTAATCGGATATCCGAGCCGCTTGAAGACCTTCTTTTCCACTAATACCAATTCCCACATGAGCTTCTTGAATCATGGCAAGATCATTTGCGCCATCGCCAATGGCCAAGGTAATAGATTTATTAACCCTTGTTCGAATCTTCTTCACCAGAGATGCTTTTTGACTTGGACTTGCTCGACAACAAATAACCGAGTCGGCTTGAACAACGAGATCGAAAAATAACAGAGATAGTGTCTGATTTGCATCAATCTCCGAAAGCGTTTGTCCATCCACAACAATAACCGAGTGCGCGACAACTCCGTTATTAATATCAACCAATGTAGTAGCCATACATTGCTCTACCTCACCGGTAGTCCAATCCAAAATGATGATCTCCGAGTAATTCTTAGCAATCCTAGCAGAATGCGCAATATTAATAGCCGTTTCCCTCTTATCACCAGTGAGCATCCAGATCTTAATATTTGCTCTCCTCAACTTATCCACCGTCTCCGGTACACCATTTTGAAGTTTATCTTCTATTGCTGTAGCACCTGAAAGATCAAAATCTTGTTCTATCATCTCTCCTGCATTCTCAATCATGTTTTGACGATCTACTAGACTCGTTGTAGCGTCCAAATATATCTTCTTCCATCCAGTATATTCTTGTTCTTCCAAGAATCTATAGCCAAACAACAGAGTTCGGAGTCCCTCACCAGCAAAATCATTAATATGTTGGAAACAACGCTCAAATACAGCAGCATCATCCAAGACCAATGATTCATCGACAAATTCATCAAAATGTGTAGTTTGCATAGAAGTCCTCATATCGGATGAAGCAAAAGAAAATCGACCCATAGCCATAGAAGTCCGTGGAGTTCTATAAGCATCAGCCGCTCCATCCAAATCCGGCATTTCGACATCACTTTCTCTTTCTCTCAACCAAGAATCAAGTTCATCTCGTATAGGTTGTAATCTTGTACTTGCCATACTTGGTCTTCCACCACCAATACTTTTCCGATTACGACTCATACTTGACCGTGGAAGATTCATACTAGGTCGGCTATAACTGTTTCTGGGACTACTTTCGCTCATCCTTCGTAGTACCTCTTCAGCCTCTAAACTCTTCCTCGTACTTGATCGTCTCTGAACTTCAGATACTTTTTGCATAGCCAATGGAGCAAGTTTCAAGCGTGGAAGAATAGATGAATCTGCACCTTTACAGAAAATGCAGATCTTCCCATTAGGAAACCGGACGATGATTGACATTCGCTTTCGCTTGCTTGAAAATTCTATTACATCAAGAATGTCATAAGTCTCCGTGATATCATCCGATTCACCCGTAACAGTTAAGGTGATAGAACGAGCAGGTCTATCAATGACCAAATATCCAAGTTCTTGAGCAGCTCGGACCAAAGCCAACTCATCCGGAGATGCAGCTTGAAATTCAATATCTCCATTTTCTCGAACTTCCGGAAGACATGTATGACAAAGTGCAAGGGACAAAAGGAAGAATTTGGCTTTCTTAGTAAATACACTATGAGGTTTACTCTGCATATAGCGAATCATTTCCTCGGTCCGAAATTCGGGTTGAATGCGATTAGGTCGTGCTGATGACCTCCACAGAGAATCAGATTTCCTGGGAACATCGGTAGTTGGACTTTTTAACCCATCATCCTCTGGGCGAGGTTTATTTACTCGTTTCTTGGAAAAGCGTCTAGCAATTCCTTTGCCCTTATCTTTTGACTTTGATTTATCCTCCTTCTTTGCATCCAGGCCAAGCCTAGCTGCTTCTCGAACCAAGTCAAAGTCATGAAGCCAGGCATACCCAGCGACACTGAGCTTTCGAAAACGCATGACATTATCAGTCAACGTACCCGTCTTATCCGAAAACACATAACTAATCTGGCCCAAATTCTCAAGAATCGTAGATGTATTTGAAACCATTGGAGTGTCCGACACAGGATCATACATCTCAACATCATGCATGAGAAGTAATTGTCCAACCTTGATGATTTCCAAACTAACATAAAGCGAGAGTGGAATTAATGTATTAAAGAGAATGATAAAGGCAACGATCGAGTAGCTAAATTTAAAATGTGCTCCCTCTAAATACCATGAATTACTCTCAACATTGCCGGACCATATTTGGTAAGCTATGGTACAGAATAGAGCGAGGATAACGACGAATATAACGAGAATGATGACAATGTTATTTGCAATCTTTTGCATCTCGGGTGCTTTGGTTCGAGGATTTTTATTGGCATTCATTCTGATTTTACACTCTTCGCCAGTGTTAAGCACCATACCAATGGCATTAGATGTATTCCTCAGAACACTTCCTCGGAAAACAATCTCGTTGGTCGTGAGTGGTAGAGTTTCGCCATCAACGGTGACTCTTCCGTCAAAATTATACAAATCCAAATTGGGATCTTCAATAACAACATGAGCACGACAATCAACCAATTTCTCCACAGTTGAGCATTTCTCCACTAAAGAGATCGGTGGTGATTTCGTCTTCAAATTTGTCTCGCCATCCAATGCCATAGTTTCGATGAATGCGATATTGTTTGGCCCATCTGCATGTAGAAGGAGGATATCTGCTGGTATCGCATCATCTCGATGGAGTTTTATGATATCACCAACTCTGAGATTTTTCCACTTCAATGTTGCCCAATGCTTTGGGCCTGAAGCTGTCGCTTCGATATCAATTTCATGCACCGTCTCAGGTGAATCGATACCTAAGCCCTTTTTGACCCTCTTTGATCGCGGACCTTTAGCTCTAATATGGGACTTCTCATTAATATCGACAGGTGTATATGCCTGTAAGACCAATGTCTGGTTGTTGTTCTCGACTTGGTCCAACTTGTAGCGCCGAACATCATCATATCCCTCCTTCGCCATACTAATCATAACAAAAACCAGAAGCGGGGCAATCGTGGTATAGCTTCCCGTAGGTGAAAGTCCAGGTACCATTTGAAGGATGGAAACAAGTAAGAAATATGCATTGGCCAGTTTTGAAAATTGAAAGAAAAGCTGCTTTGGTATGAAATTCCATATTGTATATCGACTAGAGCGAATGGTGTTGCTAACGTAAGGCACCCCAGTTCTCTCGTCAATTAAGGAGGCTCCGTGCTGGCGAGTAGCATCCAGATCAATATGCCGTCCATCTTTGGAAGGAGGTATTTCTCTTTGCCTAAGAACGTCTTTCAATATCTTCTCCCTGTAGAACCATTGCGACTTTTTCTTCGCTTTTCGAATAATGGAATCGTCCCCCTTGACCTTGCGCACAAAGCGATCATAATTGTGTAGATCCCTCGTCCCAAAAGTCTTCTGATCCCTATGTTTGAATGCCCTATTCGATTCCATAGATTGAATATCATCGTTTGGTGCCTCCCCAATTTGATCATGCACCGGGCAGACCTCCACCGAACTCTGCGTCTTCTTCCCGCCACTTTGCGGAGGTTCCGTTTCCACAAGCTCGATGGTCTCCTGGTCCGATCCACTATTCAATCCCCGCGCGAACAATGCCCGCCTCAACGAATACCCTCTGTTCCTCGTCCTCGGCGAAATTGGCGAAATCCCCAGAGCCCTCCTCCCTTGCCCTGATGTCGACGATGTGCCATTTGCAGCTGTTTCCGTCGCCGCTATCCTTGTATCAATACTCAAATTCGGAGTCACAGGTCTCAGACCAGAAGGCTCGGCAAAACCTCCTCGTTCTCGCTCCCGTTCTACATCCACCGAGAAGCGCACTCTATGATTCTCTTTATTTGCCGAAGGTGCGGGGCCCTCCATCGCCGTCGCAGATGGTGGGGGATTCGAACAGAATGATGATGATATCTCGTCGCAGGACGACGGACTCGTACTTCTTCCTCCAATGTCACCGGTCATGGTTGCGATTCATCTGCTTCGTCCTTCATCGATATCAATACTGAAGGGGAACTCCTCAGCTCCGTTTCGTTCCGGGCTCCGCCTCTCCAGCCACCAGTGAGTGAGTGACAGGTAGTGAGCGACCTAGGCTCACCAAAAAAAAAGGTATAAAATGTAACCTGAATGACAATCAATAAGAACTTTGTGGAACTTGTGCGAAGCAATCTGTGCGAATACGAAATAACCTGCACACTAGTCCGCAATAACCTTACGAACGAAAAATCAAAAGTCGGGGATCAAAATCTGCCATGCAAAAACAAATAACAATTTATTTATTAAAGAAAAAAGAATGAAGGCGAAAATTTATCTGTACATTGGTTGATGTTTCCAAATATCTGGTGAGCTTGGTAGTAAATAGCCAAAAGGGCAAAGGCAAAAGCAAAAGCCAAAGGGTTGAACTTGGCCAATTCTCCCATTCTGGCCAGGCCATTTCATCATTTCGTCATTGCTGATTGTAAGATTAGATATTTTTTGGCATTCCTCGTATCTTCTAGCATGCAATGTAATGTACGTGCCACTGCCCCTGCAGAATCGTGTGGACATCACACGAACTGTTTTTTAATATTTTGTACCAAAATCCATGTCCCTCTCTCTCTATATATAACATATATATATATATACATTCATGGCTTTCTTAAAATCCTTTGTACGTGGTACCTGGTAGAATATATATACCTCCATAGTCAACAGTCCATACCAAGGTAACATCTCACATCTCACATGTAACAAACACAACAAACACATCATCACATATATCACAAACATCCGTGTAAAAACACCATGAATATATTAATTATATGCACATTTTCCCTACCTACTCAAGCTCAAGAAACAACGAAACGAAGTGAACAATTTTACAAAATAGATTTCCACTATTAAGTCCACCATGATTCATCAATCCATTGCTTGCGCATGTTGCGCCAGCCAGCAAAACCAAGCAAAATTTGTAGACCCCCCCCCACCATGTTATTGTTTCCCCATTCAACATCGCACGCTTTCCTCCCTAAGCTTTCCACCATCCATTTATATCTTCAAGCCAACTACCAGAAATCTCCATAGAGCGGAGACCAATAAAAACAGTGAAATGAAGCTGATTAACAGACATCAAGTTCGAGAGAGAACGCGCAAGAGCAAAGATATCAATGAGAAAACGATCGCTGTACCAGACAGGCATGATAGAATTGGGTAAAGTCGTCATGCAAGTCGTGGCGTAAAAACTGAAGGAAAATTTGGGAATATGGAAATCAAAACTATGCTACAATGCCCAAAGCAAGTGCAAAGCCGAGAGAAGAATCGACATGAAATACCTATAAAAAAATGGCCGTTGACCAACTCCCCCATTCCGTGCACAATGAAAATCAACCAACGCCAACCCGCAATCCCCCCCCCCAACAATCTCTAAGCAAAAATGGTTCCTGAAATGGAGAAATCGATCATTTCAATATCTGCCATCTCAATATCGTTTCCAACCAAGGTCCGAGCAACCATTTCAGGCTTCCAGACAGTTCCAAAAGTATATTCAATCTACTGAGGCATATGCTCAGGTGAAAGGCCGTCGTGATCAACTGGGAATTGGACAAGGTTGCTCATATCCATATCAGCCGCAGATTGTTCACCGAAAGCTGGGGAATGAGGGTGCATAGAGATATTGAGAGAGTGCTTTTGGTACATCTCATTGAGTCCGGTACCATCATCAGAGATAGCTGACTCGTTATGCATACTGTAAACATCGGCAGAAGCGCTTCGGTGCATCATTGACATTGGTGGAGATTGGTCAACAATTGCTGGGTCTCCGTGATTCATAAAGGACAGAGGAGAAACGGATGGAGGAACAAGCGAAGAAGGATCAGGCGACAGGTAGGGCATCGAGTATGCTGTAAAGCTTGATGCTGGCATCGATGAAGAGGTTGGCATTGGTCCTGTCATAGGCCCATTTTCATTGGCGTGGGGAAAGAAACTAGGGCTGGCATAATCGGACGGGGAAGTAGTCGTCGCTGCAGACATGGGGTACTGTCTGAAATCCATTCCATAACCTGACGACGTATCAATTCGTAGATTAGGGCCAAGAGGACCGAGGTTGTTTGGCTGCTGGGGAATAGGAGCGAAAATGTTGGGATTTCCATGCTGCTGTTGGTGCTGAGATTCTCCGGGGTGTTGAATGAGGAATGATGGCATTGGATGGTTGAACATGGAGAAATCGACAGCCATTGGGACGGATCGACTTCTTTGTCTTCTGTGACCGGGTCCACGCGCACTTGGATGAACACCAATACCCCATTGAGATTCTTGGAACATACCGACGTGCGCTTGCGCATTGAAGTTTGGTTGGGACGATGGGCGGAGACCAGTCGGAGATACAGGTGCTGAGACAGACAATGGCTGGTGTGCAAATGGACTATCGCGTGCGATGAAAGACTCAAGGGAGACGAGCTTGGCTAATTGACCACTAAGAACCTTGGGATGACCGCCGAGATGATGAACCATAACTTGAGATGCTTGTTGATCTTCTGTAAAATCACCACATTGATAGAATCCACCGGATCCTGATGAGTCCATAAAGAAGTTTGGCGCACGAATGAGCTCAACAACTAGTCCACCAGGTCGCGATTCATTATCTCCATTTTCCAGGTAGATATTCTTGATTGACGAAAATGGGTATTCAATCTTGTAACCAGCTTGGTCGTTATTGATGTAGTAAGTCATGGTTGATTTATCCGGTGAGTAAAAGATGATCAGATCCATGGCATTTTGACCAATTCGTCTCCACGATCCAATGCTAAGCGATCGACACGAAAGGTGATGAATGACTATTCGACATCAGCACAAAATCATCACGTAAAAAAGACTTGAAATGGTACTCACCAACTTTTCCTTGAGGGCCGTGATCTCCACCCATGAGCATATTGCCACTACCATAAGGCATGAGTCCACCTCTGCCCAAGAAGTTACCTCCTAATGACTTTCCCGATTCCATTTCTTGAATCGCAAGGTATTGGCGCATAGCTTCTGGGATTTCACAACTCTCTCCTGTCTCGATACTCTTCTTTGCCATGAGCTTTATCTTTGCACGTCTGCGAAATCAATTAGACTATGCGACGTGTATTTGATGAGACGAACTGACCTGTTTTGAAACCAAATTTGAACAGAGCGTTCAGTCATGTTGATATCCTCTGCAATTCTCTCTCTCACGGTGGCTGTAGGTGTTGGGTTCTTGTTGAATTCCATCTCCAAAGTAACCAATTGATCTTGAGTGGCCCGTTGTCTCTTTTGGTTCTTTTGTTGTTGGGTTAATGTGCTCTTGCGAGGAGGTCTGCGAGAAGCCGAACTGCTGCCAGCCGAGTTCGACGCGGTAGGGGATGGTGTTGAGATCATTCTGAGGGCATCTTCTTGCGACATGTCCGACATCTTGAGTTCTTAGGACCGCAGTCAATTACGTTCGTGTATTCCTAATACTTGTATCTTCCCCCAATGTTTTGTATTTAGTATGACAAGCGATTGTCTTTCGTTGCACGAGTCTCAGTGATCGTCGAGATGTTATGTGCGTTGTATGCACAGGGTGTTTGTCAGGGTCGAAACCTAAGTGAGAATAAATAAAAAGGGTGATGAGTAAATCCAAATGTCGATGAGATGAATATATTTCAAACAAATGCTTCGCTGAATCTTGCAAGAAAAATCGAAAGGTATAGATCTTGGTATGTTCCTCGAAAGATTCGTAAATAAAGCGTGCTGGTTATGAAGAAAGAGTGTCAAAAGGTCAAGGTGACTCTTTTATTTTAATGTTCTGGAGTTTGAATGTAAAGACTGAGTTTTGATGAAGGCGAATAGAAGGAGTGTTGAAGTCGATAACGACTTTATTCTTTCTTTGCTGAATAATTGTGAAGCTTGAATGTAAATATGAATTTGAATGCTGAGAAGGCGAAGGAGTGTAATGGACCCGAAGTATCCGATTAAAGGAAAGACGAGAGGGAAAGGGGAGAAAAGGCACAAGGGGGAAGTTGGGAGAGAAAAGGCGATGATGAAGTTGTTTAAGAGAAAAAAGTTCCACGATAGGAAGAAAGAGGAAAGGGAAGGGGGAAAAGATGAGCGGATCAATAAGGGTGGGTGTGAGTATAGAGAAGGATAAAATTTTAGGGTGAGTTTAGAGTGAAAGAGTAAAAGAGTTTAGAGTGAATGAATGAATGAGTTTAGAGTGAAAGAGTGAATGAGTGAAGGAGTGAATTGAAAGAGTAAAATAGTAAAATAGTAAAATAGTAAAATAGTAAAAGACTAAAAGACTAAAAGACTAAAAGACTAAAAAGTGTTTAAAGTCACTCGGTTGCCAGTTTATTTATTCAATTAGGTACTGTATTTATTATTTATTAGTGGCTAAACTTAAGTCTGACCAGTAAAACTACACTAAAACTACACTAAAATAGAGCTAATCCTTGAAACCTCATCCACCAATCCACCGACGGGAGTAGGAGGAAGTGAAATCCCTAGTGAATCATTGGAAAGGATATAATCACGCGCTATACCTAACTCTACCTACCTACTACTACTTACTACTTTTACTCTTTTCTCTCCTAGATCTTCATCTACCTTCCATCTGAACCTCTACTTCCAACCAAAACCTGCTCTTTCCAACCAAAACCCCTCCTTCCAACCAAAACTAATTCCTCCCTAAAAGGACATCAACAACGCATACAATTGATTGCCACTTCATCCACCCACGCATGTAGGTACCTCATGTAGTTCATTGGCACAGTAAATAATGGGTGGGGATGAGGGGGGGGGGAAGGGGGGTTCTCTCAAAAATAGCAAGGCGGTAGTACCAAATTGATTCTAGTACCTTTGACTGTATTATCCAATACCATTCCATAATTTCCATTCTATTTTGTTACGACCCATCTAAGATTACATAGATGAATGAACTGGTGAACTGGTGAATTGGTGAATTGGTGAATTGGTAGGTATAGGTACTCTATCAGAGCATCAGACGGACACGGTAACAATAACCAGTAGACGAGGTGAAATCTTTCTCTTCATCCAGGATAACTTATTAGACTCGATCCCTAGACTATTGTGGTATTCCTTCAGAAGATCATGCCCCCAAAGATGCCTGTGCGTGGCCCAGCTATTTAGTCACCCTACTCCGTACACCAACACCTACAACCCATGCGAGCACAGCCTAGATTGGAAAAGATCCAAAAAGGGGGTAAAAGACCCATGTAGATTTATTAGCACCATATGTACAAGTACGCACATAGCTAAGTAAATTTTGGGTCCTAGGTACTCCGTAAGTTATTCTTACAGTTGCATGCCATGCATGGCTACAAGAAAGAAAAAATATACGTGAAGCAGCGCAGCTGCACCCATCATCAAGCATCCACCTGCTGCACTAACGACCCATCCACACACCAATCGTGTGTACTCCGTACAGAGTAGCGACTCTCGTCATCCTAGATTCTTCCCTCAAACATGGGTGTACCCCTGAATTGTGTTCCAGATTCCGGACTTGTCAGGACCAGTACGAATCCTCGTTGGTGACGGGCTGCGAGTACAACCGCCGCATTTTCTGTTTTGAACTCTTTCTTCGGCCTTTGTGCATACGGTATGAATGTTATTGGATAGACGGTGAATGCCCTTGGGAGAGAATCGGACTTGGGCGTGTGAAGAGATCAGTAGTGGAGTGGTGTCAATTGGGGGGTCGAGTCGCACGTTGCTCCTACCGTTCATTTTGAAGAGGACCCGTCTTCTGACTTCCTGGTACCGACCCTCTTCATCCGAGTCCATTTGCATCTCTTCCGTACCAATCATGATACTGTTGCACGTTACTCGATCACTTGGTAAAACCATAACAACACATGCAATCAACCGACCGAGTCATGCAAGCTGTACAGACAAGACAGTACAGTATAACAAAGTACAACTCCCTACACTTCTTTTCTGACATTGGATATGAAGTGACAATTTGACAATGTTGCAAGCACACAAATGACTGTAAGAAGGTAAGCTTTTCTACGAGTAAGTTTACTGTACTGGTGCAGACAGTATGATGAAGAAAATGATTTGTATTTGAGCAAGACTTCAACTCTTTTTCTTCTCCAAACAGTTGATTTGAATCCATTCCAAGGTCCATCGTGAAATACCCATCATCCCTGACGAAACATATCTATTCAGCCACGATTTACCGCTTGACGAAACCAATAAGAGGCACGAATACCGAAAGTATAAAAAAAAAAGATGGGACGGAGAAAAAACATGATGGCATTGGCATAAAGTTAAGTATTAGAGTTGATCTCAAGACATTTGGCCTTGAATTATTTGTTTGGCCAGTGACATATCTAGACCAAAGATAGAATAGTTTGTTGTTCTAGTCGCGAGCCGCACCTAGATGGAAATAGCGTATGCTTCGTCCTGCATTACCGGCAAACAAAAAGGGTGAAGCATGCAACTTTTGTACCTGCATCAGCTACTCGCTCGGCGATTGTGTGGGACTAACGTGTGGTTCATCTTTTGTGTGTGGTTATGCACAATGCCAAAAGTAGATTAGTTAGTAGTCGTGTGGGATGTTCTAGTCAGGAACGCTGCCGACTTAAGGGGGAGTGGTAATAGGGATTGTATAAATTCACGAACCAATCCCAGCCAGTTAACAATCAATCGGGGTAGCCTTGTCTATTCGATCCGATGGCTCGTATCTTTGGTACTTCGGTACTTTGGTATCTATCAAAAATTCGGGAAACCTCCGTTGAACAAAGCTAACATTCAGTCAAACCGTCAGCAACAAAAACATAGTCCTCTCGTACTGGAACAAAAGGATTAAAGCCCGTCAGTAGAGGAAGCCGTTTTACGATCGTAAAATCTCGCATTGCTCCATTTTGAAGACAGAGAAGATGCGACGCTAACCTTAGATGGATGAAGATGCTATCTCTACCCCCCACCAAAAGGATGCATAAAGGGGTAAAAGGGCATTAGCTCATTTTTCGTGCGGAAAATTAGCCCAAAACATCAAACCGCATAGCATAAGCACCAGCATAATGCAGAAGGATGCATGGGATAGGCGGTTCACGTGTTCCATTCCATCTAGAAGTTTCTCCGATATTCTCGAGGATAAATGTTGATCTTTTAATATCACGGTTGAGTCTTGACAAGAGACAAGACATTGCGAATTGTACGGAGAAGAACCGAAGAAGCTGAGAAGATCGACCCTGAAATATTTCATGGATCATTTTACAATGAGGTGATCGCGGCCATTTATCTCACCGTAAACATCCTTGGTGCGCACGGGTATATCCTATGCAAGACATTGTGGTGGCTAATTTTTTACCTACGCCACTCTCACCAGGATTTCAACCTTTCAAACAATTCAGAGTATCCTTCGAATCATCAGCGCTTGTTGTAAAACCGGCTCAGAATTCTTCGTTCGTCCTTTCGTGCCCGAAATGTGTATATCCCTAGAAATCGCGAAATCTCTTCCGTTTGTATCGAGTGCAGGAGTGTCTCTGGGACCCGCAATATTTCTTGGCTAAGCAGCTCATTGTTGAGCCAAAAATAACCACACAAACTACTCAACCCGTCATGGAAATCTTATGTCATGTTCTTACTAGGATTCCCTATCTTTGCATGCCAAGTTCAGATGACAATCTTTGCATGGTTTACCCTGTCCATGCCTCGGTTTCCCGACGGAGGTTATGAGACTGTCCCCTCCCCACAAGATCTACTGCCTCCACCTAGCTGTCGAATCGTAGTCGCATAAACTTCGAGAAGGACTTATTGAGCCTCGGCCGTTACTATGATAACGGTTTTCAATGCGTACAGCTAGCTCCCGATTGCTAGAGTACAGGAAACAAAGCGAGACGAACTCGCTGTTTTGAGTAAACCTTAAAACTCCACGTCGAAACGAGAAACTTCAAGGTTCTCGGATTGTCTCGACCTAGAAGAGACTGTGGGGCTATTTCCTGGCGCAAGCTCTGATGATGGAACACACACAAGGAGGCTCGGTATGTTCCAGCTGTTTGGGAATATAGTTTCTCTTCAGAGTTGCTGCCAAGTACTACACGAAGTCTTAACCAGAAACAGCATCTACGTTTGTATCCTGACAGTACGTCATTTTTGAAGATGCGTTCCGAGTCTGAGTTTTGGCACACGCGTAGTCATTTATGACAGACAATAGTGGGGATGAGAAACGGCGAGCCAGTGCTCTATCAGACATATGTTCATGCCTTCAGCGACGACGCATTGTGAGCTGGTTTTCGCAATTGTCCGACCGCGTTCTCAATACGACAATTCTCAACGCTTGAAAACCTGACCTATGGATTTCTATTGTAGCCTGGTTTTCCAGATGAACCGAGCCTCCTACACAAATGCAGCTCAGACATAGGCTGAGTATACCGGTCTGGGTGAGTATGCTGAATACATATAACATGAGAAAGATTCGAGTATCAAATGAAATTTAACAAAGGTCGCCAATGTTGGCCTGTAGTCTGGGGAATTGGAACCCTCACACAAATGCTCCGGAAAGTAACACAGTGTTCCGATGCGAGACGGCGACAAAGTCCCCTGGTGTATTGTGGTGTTGAGGAAAACAGGAAATCTAGAATTATCGATGCCAGTGGGTTCCAAGCAAGTTAAGGTGATGTTACTCAAGGTCGTTAGAATCGTCGCTTCACACTCTGCAAAACTACAGCAGGTTGAGCCATCGACTGAGAATGCCGGTCCAGTTTAGGCCACAATTGCAGTATATAATGCAAAACGAGTACGCGAATTGTGAGCTGAGAAGCAAACAGTGCAAGACACAGAGCACAGAAAGTGAAGGAAAAAGAGGAGGAATATGTCGGCCCCGTAAAATGCTTTGTGGATAAGTTTGATTCCTTGTAAGTTCTATCATACTCGTAAACAAACCATACTCAAGCTTCCCATGCTCGCCATTTGATCATGTGGCTGTCCCCATTGCTTGAAACAATGACAAGCAATTCTTCTTTCATAACATACCTATTGTGAATGCCGATTGTTATCTTTTCCCTCATGTGACGATCAGATTGAAGGTGCTCCAAACGCCTCAACAGGTCTCCATACGCTTTGAGTCTTTGTGCTCCATGTGAGAGTATCATATACACAACTAGTGCACTATGATATTTTCGCGCAGTTTATTGCCAGAATAAAAACTTAAGGTATGGCAAGGCAAGCAGTCATTTTGGTTAGATGTCATTGAGTCGTCTGGCTGATGAGTAACGATGCCAGTCTACTTTTCGAATGGACTGGCTGGTTCTGGCGCCTCGTACCCGCGTCGAATCAAAAATCCAGCAAACCTTTGCTCTAATCTTGCAAACTAGGGGGCACACCCATCAGATTAAACTTGAAATTATACCCATGCTACTCACCACACTTGCTTTTTCCACCGGTATAACTCCATCTTTGATCCATACGGAATAACTACCCATCAGATTTGCCATCATGACATCTGTGGTAAGCCTATCACCGACGACCGCTATTTGGTCTGGTCTGGTGACACCAGTCTCGGGATACTTTGAAAAGTATGCCATGATATCATGACCGCAACCAGGCTTCTTGGAGGCGTGAGGCAAGACTGGAACACCTGTAGACTTCTCAACTTCAGCAGCAAGCTTGCCAGACCGATCTAATGACTCAGCACCTGCTGTGTTGGACACAATCAGAAGCCGTCGACCTGGATAAGCTTCTCGAAGTTTCTTGAAATTTTCCTATTATAGATTAACATCGGACAGAGATTCATGATATATATCGTCCGAGAAAGAGAAAGAAGGGCAAAAAGCTTGATGAAGAGAAAGGCAAATGCATATATACTGGAGCACGATGCCGAGCATAAACTGAAAAGTTTCAAGAACCCTAAAATATACTTGTAAACGTACATTGTAAGGCTCGTGGATATCATTCGATTTAGGATATGCGAAACAATTATCCTTGTCCAGCACTACAGCCCTGATATCAGCATTTTGATATTTTCCAAAGGCCGAATTGAGGGGTATCGGCAGGTGGTTGAAAGTGGAAACAGTTGCTTGAGGTAAAATCAGCGTCGGCCTTGCAAGAAGACGAAATATATTCACCGTCGCTGATATGTTAAGAGTATTCATATCCATTGATGATTCCTCGCAAATTGGTTGTGATGCTCGGAGCGGAACAATAATTTCGAGAAGGATTGCTTGAGGACGGCGAACGGAATTTGCCGAAAGCTTCAAGATCACTAGCGCCAAATTATTCTGATAGATCCAAAGCTTCAATCGGACACTGACATTCACGCGCGCCGGCTTTCAACAACTTTATCGCGACTACCATTCCTCTCTACCGGATTATTTGTGATATATTAGATATCTAGTAACCATGACAAGCACAATCGGAATACCAATTAAGCTCCTGAACGAGGCCCAAGTTCGTACATTTCTTTCCTGGCTTCAAGGCCTAGTGTTCAAGACCCTTTGGCCTTAGCGATAGTTTAAACATCTGCCACGTTCGCTGCTAACAATTACTGCTGTCAGGGACATGTCGTCACTCTCGAGATCACGACTGGTCAGGTCTACCGTGGCAAGCTTTTGGAAGGTACGACCGCCCATTACTATTTTCGAGCTCTTTACTCTCAAGGAAGATAGAATTAGAGTAGAAAGGAAGATGCTGATTCGAGATTGTAATAGCGGAAGACAACATGAACGTTCAACTTAAGGATATTACGGTCACAGCGCGCGATGGTCGTGTTAGTCATTTAGATCAGGTCTACATTCGAGGCTCACACGTTAGATTCTTTATTGTCCCGGATATGCTGAGGTTAGTCAAGACCGAGATAACTGTGCCGAAGCGAGTTTGCAGATGCTTGGGATTGTTGCTATCACAGTGGGCAAGACTGACATGAAATACTATAGGAACGCGCCCATGTTCAGGAGTAGAAATACCAGAGGCAGAGGTGTAGGATTGGCAAGAGGAAGGGCCACAGTTAGCAGGGCAAGAGCAAGCGGACGAGGAGCACCAAGAGGTTGAGAGACTCATGGAAGATCTGGATGAAAGAATATTTTGTCAAATGTCGGCGTTTGAGGGGAAATTTATGATTCATTGGAAGGCCAGACTGGGCGAAAGAGAGCTTCGGAGGCTCAAATATTGAGGATGACCCAGCGCACAATCAAACATATGGGGAGGGTGATTTTTCCATACTGGCACTAAAAATAGAGCAAAACAATGAGGAGCATTTGTTCGTTTTCCCAAAGACCAAAGATAACTTATGTACTGTCTCCATATCTTATGCCTAAAGAATCTGTTCTGGTGACAAAAGAAAATGACCCAATAAAATATTGGTAAAGCTCGGATCGGCCAAAGATACTTCCGGCACAAACATCAACTGCCTGTTCTTGCTTGTTAGAATACCAACAATACATACAATCAAACATAATAATGGAAATTTCACATCCACGGCGCATTCTAGCTGTCAGTAGACCAGACTCAGGTCTTGTAGATTTGCTGAAGGGTTTGAATACCACTTATCCCATCTACACGAATCTTGAAATTGACTTGTGTTCCCAGGTCTCACGGGTTCTGTGCCTGATCTCTCGGGGGACTCAATTGCAGGTATTACCCATGAGTGGTCTATCAAAACCAACTACTACACCGCAAGCGTCCCAATATGGCTTGATGAGATACATGAGCCTGAGATATGGTGTAAGGAATTTTTGGCACCAGAAGCTCGAGAAGTTTTGACAGTACTTGGTGCCTTTATTGTATGTTTTCGAAAGCCCATCGATGAAGCCGAGTTGCAAGCTTTCAAGACTCTTCTGGAAAGTGTGGCCGAAGTTGTCAAGGAAGGTTGTGGCTATACGTGGGATGGTGTCTGTTTAGCTGTGGCAATGCCACAGTCCACGACTCCGTACTTGGAGAAGAAGTTTGACGAGTGGGAAGATTTATGCCAGGAGCATGGTTTTGAGTTTGTTGACTTTGAAAGTAAGGGTAGAAATGAATATGCAGGTAAAGTGGTTTTTCCAAGGGAATTTGCATGTTTTATAATTGACATTTGTAGAACCTATGGGCCTCGAAAGGTTGAAGGAAGCTTTAGAAGCCAATGAGTGGGATGGAGGCGATGACGATGGGGAAGGCATTGATTTAGGGGACCTCGAGGAGGATGGTGATGACAATAAAAGTGTTGGATTTGGAATCGAAGCAGCTGAGATGGAGATGGAGATGTTCGGTATGAAACAGGCAATTCGAGACGAGTCTACGGAAAAGACGAGCGCCGATGAGGAAGTTGAGAATGATGATGGAGTAGAGCAGCTTGAAGCTTTAATGTTGAGGATGCAAGCAGTCAAAGGCAAGAGATTCGTTATCAATGGAAGGAATTTCTCACTAACATGAACAGATATGGGGGCGGATTTGCCCGAAGCTGAGAGGAAAAGGTTTGCTGCGAAAGCCGTTAACGATTTAATGAAAACTTTATAAGATACACCGCTGCCACCGTTGAGCGATGATGCGAAGATGATGGTCTCCTGTCTCATGTGAGGCTCTTTTAAATCCGGGTGTTGAAGATTCGATGTACTTCAACGCATGCCAATTCCCGTGTAATTATTCAATACTCGTTGTTACTGTGGAAGGTAAAAGGATAGTGTCGTGTGTAACTGAGCAATGCCTAGATGCTGCAGCCCGTCGAATGCCGTGTGGTCTAAAGCCTCTCATGCCATTCCAAAGTCTACTCGACCCGATTATCTCTACCCTGAATCAATCGATGGAAGCCTGGTCTCCGCATACCGCCTGAACCTTTTCTTATCCAAAGTGTAGCAAGTCGCTTCGCGTGGAAACCATATTCTCGGGGCCTTTGATATTTCCCCCCAACTTCTGCGGCCCATATTGATTTATGTATATTCTTCGTTTAGCTCTTGGTTATATGCATAGAAACTTTTTGTGATGAATTGCTTTGAGCCTTGAACATCCAGAGCCTTGTTGGGTTCATTTGAGGGTGGAGTGAATGCAGTGCATTGTTGATTCGCGTTTGCATCGCATTCGGTTGAACCATCGCAATAACTGGACCATGCCTGGTATCATGATGTTTTCTCCTTTGTGTTGTGACGCTCGTTTTTTGCTGTTGCTTTGATCTCATACGTTTGACTGTGACCTGATAACGAATTCTTTGTATTGAGTTTGTGCAGTGTCTTTCAAACTTAGCTGATGTATGATTTTAATCTTACTTGAATAGACAAAGTCCTTGATACTGGTCAATTCTTGGAGGGGTTGTTTGGATCGGCTGTATTCCTAGGCATTTTACTTCAGTCGAAATAAATGTAGAAACGTGCAGCAGCAAAGATTGTATTATATCAAGAACCGAGAAAGTTGAATGTACTAGGCTTTTTCCAAAAAATAAAAAATTCTTAGATTCCAGTATAACCATATTGACCTAAAAGATTTCAGTTTGACAAAAAAGCTCCTTTAATGACACTGTATGTGTTTCTGTACACAGCGAGTCTGCCGACTACCCATCCGTGCTCCCTTTACTATTCTCAAAGTATCGGCATATCTTACCAGCCGTTTCTACCTTCCTGGAGTCTTACCACTAGATTATTCCGACAATCGATCCAGTCTTCGGGCTATCATTTTCAGCAACAATACCAAAAAGCCAAAGTTTGTGATCCTCCGATCTCTTCAAAGATCTATACAAGAAACCAAACCCCCACTATCCTCAAGCTTTGTATTGGTTTCACAGCTCCCCTCGTTTGCCCCTTCTTTCCTTGTTTATCGTCCCAAGACTAACAAAAGCTCATGTATTCAGTTCTTATCAAGTTACCAATTCTCACAAAGATCAACCTCGAATACACGGCACATGACCAGTGCCTTCGAGCCCTACGCAACGAAACTACCTGACCCTGCAAAACTCCTTGTCGCGCTGTATTACGAATGGGCTACGAATGGTCAATTTATCAACATCCTGTCGCACCGAGTGTAAGCTCTCTCTATTTGGTTCCCATTATAAGTACCCCTTCACGACACTCCATCAATACATTGCATGCGCCAATCTTGATCCAAAATCGCCGTCTGCTACACCTCGTCGACCCCAAAAGCTGCCGATAGCACCTGCGATATCGTTTCTTACAGCGTATTTCTTGCATTGCTCATTATATTCTGCCATTTAATTACTTGTTCACCTCTTTTTTGGGGGGGGAATCCGTTCAACAGTCATGTATACATACCTTTTTGTCTGGCCTTAAGAATCTAGCTACTAGAATACACATTCTTATCTACGTATTAATGGAGTCTGCCATAATACTGCTGGCGCGTTTGCTGTCAATGGCCGCCTTGTACTTGATATTATACCTCACGACCTAGACGTTGTATTGCCTGTTCCTAGCTGATAATCCTCGTGAGTGTAACCTAGCCGTCGCCTTCTCCAACCTCGGCTTGCACCGATGAGTTTAGCTACGGGTCCTTGCTGTGTGAAGTCCTGCCAGTGGAGAGAGCGCTTCACGAAGCCCATTTTTTCGCTCCTACGTTGATGTTTATAACTGTCTAATGGCCGCACTGTAAAATATTACCCCTATTGTTTAATTGTGATCATCCCTCACTATTCAGAGCCTTCCGCGCAACAAAGGCATTGTTGCTATAGGCTATCCACCTCCAAGTTATTCTCCTTATTGTACACAAATGCTCTACTAAGGAGATACAGTCTTGCGGTCAATACTCTGTTATATTTCCTAAACACTACGCTCCCTCAGATCTCAGGTAGTCAATTTATAGCTTTAATTAGCATTTGGCCTGCTAATAGTATGTCTTTCAATTGTAATGTTATGGTAACCCTGATGTGAAACGGCCTGTACTATCTACTAGAAACTATACCTCTCTCTGTAGCTCTCAGGAGACAATCTTATCTACTCGCTTCTATACAGTTGGATCAATAGTCTATTATTTCAAGGGATCCCTTCTCACCTCAACAATTAGACGATCTATGTCTGCAATGGTAAGCAAGAGTAGCCGTTGCCTCGAAATTTGAGAGGAATATGTAAAATCATCTAATATGCTTTGACTCGTGAAGAATTTGATTCACTTCTGACATAACATACCACTTCATCACCCCTAAACCCTTTTATGTATCGTACCATGTCTTTCTTCCCACCTTTCCGACCAGCATCCCTCGAACTATTTCAGCGCAACCTATTCTTGACACCTGCAACAAGTATTTACACATTTTGATGTCATGATAACCTTGGAAAGCTTCCTGAGATTGACTTACTTCATAATTTGACACAATATCATCGAATATAGTCCATTTTGAGCTCCTTAACTTGAGATCTTCCTTGAAAATTGGAATTATCGTGGTCTAATTCAACTCACGAACAGCATTTGCTTGATTCTATACCAATACAAATAGCCTTTACATCAAGGTTGTCGCTGGAACTACTCAAATTTGAACTTCTATGGCATAAAATGTACGGAATTTCGTCCACACTCCTCCTTCATTCCGTTTTTTGATGGCTCATCTTCGCAATACTGACTCTATCTTGCTAACACGGTTTCCTCCGATCCCTAGATCTATTTTGCCTCCGATATACGACCATACCTCACTCCAGATCGGAAGACCGAGCCGTGTTTTGATCATTCTCTCCCCGATCTTGACAAAATTCCTTCAATCTTTCCCTTTCCGAACGCGAAAAGCCACTCTCCTCTCCCATCAAAGCCTCAATATTACACTAATCCGCTATCAAGGTCCTATCGATCTTGTCTAACTCGAAAACTTGAAGATAGCCTCCAAAACAAGAGGTTTCTCAACCCTCGCATTACGTTTACTTCTAAACAAACACCACAAAAACGCTGGAACTGCTTCTAAGTCATGATTTAAACTTTTAACATCTCAAATACAAGCTTTTAACATACTTGAGGCTTCCTGTAACCTTTTTGTTACTCTTATTACCTCCAACAGCCACACTTCCTCACATTTACCCTTCTTTTAACCTTCTTTTGAGCGATCTTCGACCCGAATCAGGGATTCTACCTACCTCTGGAGCTACTTTGAGCCTTTTGGACAGATAATATTCTCTTGTTATCTATCTAAAAAGCCACCAGCATAGAAGAAGCTTTCCAGAACTTCGTAAGTACTTCATCTTCCTTAGCACCCACAAAATCTCAAGTTTATCTCACTTTGAACCTCCTGCTAATCGATCTTACCACCAGAACACTCGAAGATACATTACTATTCATCAAAGTACGCCTCACACGATAACGATCTTTTTACACTACAATTAGACGGTTTAATTTCGATCTTTACACCTCAAAGTCGTACCTTGCACCAAAAGGACTCCTAGAAGTACTTCGGGTGGCTAATCCTTGCTTATTCATAAGGTATGATCTACTTTGAAGTCTTTCCAGGCCATTTTGTCACCAATGTTGATAATACGATAGCTAATTGATATTTTTACAGTCTCATACCTCTTCAGTGCTCCGAAGAACTCGACTCACATAAAGTATTCCTTGTCCTCGAATCCAGGCCATAGCCCTACGATAAAACTCGGCTATTCTAATCACATTCTGCAACACCTCTTCCTGTCATATTCAGCAATACTGCAAGATGGGAGGCAAATTCTGGTCCAAACAAGAACAGGCATATTTTGAGTACGAAATTATGCCTATGTCTCGCTTCAATGGACCTAATGGCTCGTACAATCCAAACATAGGTAAGTCCTGGGCAGAGCTTGCAGTTAAGATGCAGAGAAATATGGGCAATGAAGGCCTAGCCCGTAGAATATACACGGGGAATATGCTTTATGAGCATTGGTACCAGACTGTCAAGAAGAATTGGGGCGAGATTCGCGCCAAGAACGCCAGAGCCAGTGCCAAAGCAGGTGGTCGTGGTACTGGAAGACAGCCACGAACAATCCGTAGTAAGAAGGCTAAACAGAGGGCTAATAACACACCTCCTCCGTCTCTAGTTCCCGAGGAGTCCAGCCACCGCTCAACTTTTCCTACAGAGCCACGGAATGAAGCCGTTTTTCCTCAAAATAACACGGAATCTCCACGATACGCCCCAAACAATACTCAGATGGGGCAAGTCTCTGCTTCCGGAAGCTCTTTCGAGCCTTTTCAAGACTCAAACATGGCCCAAAGACGCTATCCTGGTCTTGCAGTAGCTTGGGGTCCACCAACAAGCCCTCAATTTCACCCATATGGAACCCCCAGTCAGCCCTACTTGACCCATGCCGAGGGTGCAGCATTATACAACCAACAACATCTTGCTGCTGGGCGCCCTGGTGGTCAAAGATTTCGTTTCTCTCGTGAGCAAGAAGCTCGCAGAAACCCTGCTGCCGCTGCAGCCTTTCACCAAGCTTTGGCCTGTGAAGAACGCCAGGCTATCGTCATCAGAGAGCCTACTCCTGAAGATGATGACCACAGCCTCTTTGTACAACAATCTCGGCCCGAATTCAACCGCAGACTTCCCACCCCACGCCCTAATATGGAGCTAGACGCGGCCCATACCATGGCGATGTTTCGTTCTCAAGAGATGAATACACTACATGGCACCCCTTTGAATAGACATCGGAACGCTGCAGCTCACCGTCCTCTGTATCAGGATCACCCTTATGAACATGAGTCTCAAAGAAATGGAACATTTGTAGGACCTCCTCTAGCACCAATCGTTTCTCGTCATAATACACCACGTCGAGACCAAAGCCAGGGTCAATTGGACCAGTTGGAGGAGAGTGACGAGGAAGAGGAGCAGTAAGGAGAAGTTTAAGGTGATGCAGGCTAGTTTTGGGGTTATTTTTGCTACTTTTACTACGAAATTGGGGTATTTCAGTAATCTTTTAGGTGTTTTTGAGGCACATTCGAAGGAATAAAGGGGGTTTTGACGCCTTTTCTAGATAGATACCCATGATTAAATGCATTTCCGTTGCTTTTTTTTTAGGAATGTTCTACTATGATTCTATGATGATTTTGACCAAATGAGACATTTGTAGGCCTCTAGAACTTAGATCACAGATGTTTTGTTCAATTAATATGGTTAAATATGCCCTGTGAGCCTTAAAGGCTCATTTACTTAGTCAATTGGCTCTATTTTGGTATTTAAATAGTCTTCATTTCATCAAAATGAAGAGAAAATGACTTGAATCTTCATCAAATGAGTCCAAAATGAATATAGAATGAAGTCATTTTGTCACCGGTGAGCACTTAAATTTGAGTGTTGAATGAAATTATTAAAGTTGACTTGGGGGAAATCTCTTGAGAATTATAATGAGACGGTAATATATTGAATATAGCTGTTGAAGATAAATATTATAGACTATGTATCTATAATTAGAGATCGGAGTACATTAATACTCAACTCGTAACGGATAATAAGTAAATTATTACTAATTGTTGAAATAATAAAACTTTGATATTCGAATTAGAATCGATAATATACAATCTACTTCGAATAATAATATCTTAATCACTGGTCTAAAAAGAACAATAGATGGCGCTATTAGTATTGTTCAAGACTATAATATCTCATTATTTAAATATGAATCAATAATAAACAATATATTTTTAATATAATTTAAGATTAGAGTATCTAAATAATTCAATTATAGAACAAGAACTAATAGACTATTATTCGATATATTCATTTAATCTCGTTTATTATATGAATCTTTTATAAATATTCTAAACTATACGATTTAATACTACTTTGAAGTTAGAATACTTTAACGATCTAGATTTAATTGTTTAAATAAACTATTAATAGATATTATCCAGTTATTCTTTTCAATATAAAAACATTATACAGAAAACTCAAAATATATGAAATATATTATTTTTTAGAATTTAAGATTGAATTACCCGAAGTTTTTTAATCTAAAAATATCATTTGACAGGGTCCGATCTTCCAAGAGTTGCTTAATATAGGACGTTGCGATATTCGTTCGCTACTGATGATTTAGCAGTCGTAATTGTCGGGGCGAACTTAGTCTTAAGCTTTTGGATGATTAGTTTGAGCGATAACTTGAAGGTTGTTGATTCATTATCATATTCAATGAATAATTCCATGATATGAAAGAAATCGACAGTTTCATTGATCCATTCGTAAATTTTCATATATACTTTATGATTAAAGCTATACTCGTCTTTCTTGCTTTAATATTCCGCTTGAAAAGTAGTGAATTCAGCAGAGGTATCCTGAGAAGTGCTAGGTTCAGGTTTGATTGGAATGTTGGGTTTGTTCTTCATCGATGTATTTCCCTTATTATCTTTCATCGTCTTTTCGTAGATCTCGAGGTCGGTTTCGTACTTCCTTTGATTCCGATCATCATATTTTTGTTTGAGGGCATCAATAGAGATCAGTGTAGGAGGATGTATTGTGAGCCAATCGATTTCGGTGATAGATGAGTTAGGTGAAAAATCTTTGGATGAAATGGAATTTGACGAGAGTGGGAGTAACTAATTTGGCCATTGGTTATGAGTAACGAGACGAATAGTGTTGGAAGGGTTGTTTTTTGACATATTGATAGAATAGAAGTGAGGAGCTCTTGGTGTTCCAAGGATATATTTATAGATGTGCAATTTATAAGTGCTGACCGGGTTCATAACTATCACAGAGAGGATAATTACGTCACTTGGTTACGTTGAGCAGGGAATAGATGGTATAGTAGGTAATGAAGTAGATTGACTTGATCTACCTCAGGTCTTTATTATTATGATCAGGAGCCTCCTTATATAATTGGATTAGGCGATATTGGAGTCTAATTGAAGTTGTATGAGTGTAGAGTTGGTGCCGATATCCAACTGTGTACGGTGATTGTGTTTCTTTAGACGTATTATGAATACAATTTAGGACGTGTATAATTGATGTAGGAATAATCGATTCAAGAAAAAGTATTAACTATATAAGAGGTTATCCTTTTGTATAAAAGTGTTGAGTTGAAAGTATGATGTTAGATGATCTAGAGCCAGCAACTTTTCATATTCGTCTCTAAGTTTCTGATCGGTATCGGTAGTTATGTGTATAGGAATGTGAAGCGGCTGATGCCTCAATATGTATTTGTAGTATTTGTATTGATTTATTTAAAGAATTAGAACTATATAATGGCTTGGTCGAGGCACTAGCGTCAACGCTTATAGAATAATTATCTTAAAGTAGATATGAGATGATATTCAGAGTCTCGATTTGTACGGCCAGCAGACTCCGGAAAATTGTTGTTGTTGGGGAAGGGGAAATGATCAGAAACTGAGACAGAGAATTTTGTTTTGGATATTATGATGATTTAAATTTATCTCAACAAGTGAATACTTTGGGAGAGAGAAAGAAAAATAAACATACTGACTATTTTTACATTTTTGAGACTGAGGAGATAGACTTGACTTCGCTCTTATAACTAGACTAAACTTAACCATGCAATTACTACAGACTAAGGATCAACTATGAAATGAGTATTGTCATTCCAACTTTCCCACATTCTCTATAAACTGAAGAGATAACAACCGATCTATAGATGATCCAAATCCACCCAACGTCCTCTCTCAGCCAGGTACCTCGCCATCTTTCCACCGACTATCCACAACTATCAAAAGGTACAATTTTGAAACCATGGAAACCCAGAACAATTTACCGATATCGAGACTACAATGGCCGAATCTATTTTCATGGAAGAAGAGAATGGATGAAGAAACTATGATTCAAAACTTTCGGATATTTTCTCTTGTTATGGCTAATCTTTAAATATCACAATCCGATACTAAGAGTCTATCTAATAGCCAAATGGGCTTGACAGAGCTCTTACATTTAAGGGGAGGGAGGTATATACAGCCGTCCGGCTATATATCAATACATCTATCATACTAGTTAGTACAATAGTAGGGTAGAACAATTCAATTAGCAGGCGTAGAAAAGAAGAGAAGCATGATACTCAAAGACACGAAGCGAGTATGTAAAATTGCAGAATATTATCCACTTACACATCACCAGACGAGCGAAAAACAATCCCCTTTTCAGGAACCATATTTGTCCGCGTAGTCTCTCCACGACATCATACCCATTTCCGGGTCATCAAATTAGATTGCTCGACTTGGTGACCAACAAACAGCATTGTATCTCACATCCCGCACCTTCAAGAGGCAAAGAATGGGATATCGATCGGGTGCCCATGGAGTATTTCCATTCATTGCAACTAACTAGCTCTAACTATGCCATCTGATCCGAAAAGGATGATAATTGTAGGGACCAAGTCAATGTCTCTGTGATAGATACTAATTTTTCACGAGATATTAATTTATTTATCACAAAATCAATAGACCTTCTCGTAAAACGGTCAAAACCTCAAAGCCTTGTTTTGAGAAATGTTTTTGGCTATGTTGATAATATATATATGATATGTATAAAATTCATCAATAATGATCTTTTCAAAATGAATTTTCTCGAAATCAAAGGACCGGGTGGACCATGGTAAAGAAATAAAGGAAGCAATACTTTTGATCGGTTACAATATACTTTGTTATTTACCGAGTGGTTTTCTCTCGTCTTTATTAATGCTAGAAGAAGGTCAACTTTTTCAATCTCAACAAGCTCCTTATTTGCTATATCGAAATCGAATGGTTCGAATGGTTTGAATGGCATTGATGTGTATCTTGATTTCGCTACGCTGGTAGCCTATCACTACCCGTTGAATGTCAATATCAGTCACAATAATCTGGCAATCCTCAATAGTCGAGACAAATGCGAGGACCAAAGATGATTGGCATGGATAAATTGTTTCTTAGGTCCTATCCATAGCTCAAAGCAGATAGGGTATTGTCAACAGCATGCACATCCCTACTTCTGCTCAATCCTCTTAACATACCCCATCAACCTCTCACACAAACATTTCCTTGGACCCGCCTGATCATCATTACTCAAGGCGTGACTCGCACCAGGAATAATAGCCGTAAATTCATCATCCCAAACGCTCTCCCTTCCCCCATGATCCGCAGCATTCTTCCACCTCCCAAGCAACTTCTCCTTATCCACCCAATCCGGCACCGCCTGATCCGCCCCCGAATAAAAAATGACCAACTTATCCCTCAACAAACCCCTCTCCTTGATCATCCCAAATGTCTTCGCTAATTGCTCATCACTCAGATCCGAGCTGAATAAATCATCTTCCTCAGGCTGTTGGGGACTTTTGGGACTGGCGAGACTCATGAAGCGTCGACAACTAATGGGTGTATTTCCATAGCCGATTTGCGAGGTGAGAGACATGGGGAGAATGATATCGATAGATTGATCGCGTTTGGCGGCATCTTTTGCTATTTCTTGGATTTGTCGGAATGCGGCTTGACATTCACTTGAAGGTCTTTTGCCAAGTCCATCTCGTAGGACGGATTGAATGGCTTCGCGGTCCGAAATTGGTGCTTGCATGATTGCGCCGTCGAGAACGGGACGCGTGACATGTTTGAGATGGGGATCAAAGATCGGAGTGGTGGTGTGAGGATTGGGTTTATGTAGATAGTGGAGTACGACTTGGGAACCGGTCGAATGACCCATTAGTACCGTTTTACTGTTTTGATATTTGGAGCTCTTGTATTCTTGGATGTAGCGGAGACATTCTGCTATTTCATCCGAATCGCGGTCGAGATGCGATGTTCCCCATTGTGCGTAAGACGATGAAAGATTGAGGGAAAAGAGAGACCAGGGGGTTGGCTGTAAGGCTGTGGCTATATCGGCCATGAATGATGTGGTTGCGAGACCATCACCTAGTCCTCCGATGAAGAGAAGACTATGGGGCTTGGGGATGGTTCCGGACGTATACTCGAATGTTACGAGGGTTTCGGTCTATGGATTTGTTAGTTCAATGTCTATAATCATACAGTTGACAGAATATATACGTACGTAATGATGTAGGATACCTGGAAGGCCACCTTTGGGCCAGAACTTAGACGCCATTATGAGATATTCAGGAGATATTGATATTGAGGATTATTGTAGGTTCGGAAGGAAGAACAGAATACAAACTGAGAGTGCACTGTGTTGGTACTCAAAGATCGGCGGTTAATGCAGCCACTGGCCAAGGAAAGTTCTCGGTCAAGAAAAGTGGGATGAATTGTTCTGTCAACTGTATTCAACCAAACATCCGTGTCCAGCAGAACATGGATCTTCTAGATATCTCAAAATGTTATTCCAGAAGCCAAAAAGACGACCGAAAATTCCGAGATCGGAAGTATTTCGATGCAGGTCTAATCCAGGATAAAGCAACTCAAGAATCCCCAGCCAAAAAAACGACGAAAATCAAGGATAGATAGGGAAAAATGCTGATTTGAGCGGATCAGATAAGATTGTATGTAAATTAATCTAATCAGATGACGCTAATGGAACTCGCTTGCATGCAGAGGGAAAAAATATCTTATCCGAGGTTACCAATGAGGTTGGTGTTATGGTGTCATTGGTCCCGCTGTGAAAGGAATGTACGTAATGGATATTGGCATTGGGAATATGGTGACGGATAATGAAGTTCGCGGGAATGGTTCTGAGAATGAGCTGGTACTCTTAGAGAACGGTGGCATCATCTCTTTCGAGTCACAGAAATGAAGGGGTAGCAATATATGATCGTGGATCGGCAATATTGGGGGTGTTAAGAATATTTAGCCGACTAATTAAATACAATATGATGGAATAAATTCTCGGAGCTCACGTACAAGGATCACATATTATGACATGTTGATTACGAGGACCTGCCACCGGTCTCAAAAAGCGGTAAATCGTGTAGGATCAATGCATGGCATTGAAAATTATACGACTGGAAAAGTCTAAGCCGCATTCCACATCTAGAATACCGTACCCTTGACCTGAGTCTTTTGGGCCACATTGATATTTTTGATCATCATAACCCAGACAAATGATAGTCCAATAATGACAGTTCCTGCAATGAGCATCCTCTCCTGTGCGTATCCATATGCATGCTGAATGGCGATTCGAGTCTCGCTTCCCACTGGATACGTGAGTTGAGTGGCGAGATCACCATAAATGTTGTCGAAATCTGCCATAGCTGATTCGGGAAGGTATCTCTCCAAAGCTTGAGGGAAAGTATTTGTCCAGATGGCACCGCAAATGGTGTTTCCAATGGCGCCACCGATATTTCCAACGACGTAAAGTAATGCGAGAATGGCCGCAACGTGTTGATGGTCCGAAGCGGCAAGAACTGCAAGTTGTTCTACAATGATGAACACACTTCCACCGATAGAGATGAAAATTTGACACATGACAATGTAACCAATGCTCTGGTGAGGTTGACGGAAATAGATCATCAGGCCTTGAGCGAAGACATAAATTGGAACCGCAATATACAGAAGCCACTTGAAGTATCCAGTCTTGCGAATTAATAAACCAACGCCGAGGAGGAGGATACCAGAAATAACATCGAATGTATCGCTAACATAACCAGCCTCTGCCAAGGTTAAGTTGTTAACAACTTGTAGGAAAGAGGTGAAGTAGCTGTTCCAGCAGTAATAAGAGATTTGATAAGTCAAATCTAACAGACAGGCGCCAATGACAGTTCGGTTTGCTAAGAGGTTGACATTCAGGAAAGGTGCTCTGGCTAGGAATACTTCGTAAAGTGCAAAGATGACGAGGACCACGAATCCAACGACGATCATAGCAATAATGTAGTCCGTTCCCCAACCATTGGGCGCAGTATCGGCAAGAGTGAATGGCAGCAAAAATACCGTGAAACCTCCAGCGAAGAGCAGAATACCAAAGGCTATTGAATTGTCAGAATAATGCCAGATGTACGGATTGGTGGAAAGACGTATGACTCACCATCAAATTCTACGAAGTAATGCCAGATATTTTCCACAAGGGTTCGGCCACTGCTCTCTCTAATTAAAACACCTTGGTTCTCTGCCTTTTTGAGATTCGTCTTCAAAATAAAGTACAAAGGTGCTGCTACGAATGGCAAGATGATAGCAAAAGTACCAAATCCCCATCTCCAGCTGATATTGTAGTAATAATCATCAGAAACTTTCGGTCCGGCAAATGCTGTAATGATGTATGGTGAAGAAGTGAAAGCGTATGCGAGACCTCGATTCTTCAACTTCGAAACATCAGCGGTAATGACATCAATACTATAAATTAGACCTCCAAAGCCGATGGAGTAAAACACCTAGGAAATGTTTGTTAGTATATTGGGAGGTACAAGAACTGGTCCAATGAGGTAACACGTACCTGTGCAGCACAGAAGGTAGCGATGCCATTGCAAGCAGCCATCATGATCAAACCGATGGTGGAAAACAACACCATGAGAAGGAATCCCTCAGCACGACCCCAGAGATCTAACATCTTCGCAAGTGGAATGTAAATTGCGGCTGTCATAGCGTTGGCAACAATGTTAATGACGGTGATGGAAGAATGCGATTGAAATGCACTCGTGGCGAACGGGATGAGATTGTAGCAGATTGAAGATTGCATGGCGTTGACAAAGTAAAGTAGCCACATGCTGTCATTGAATAGTTTAGTTTCTATATCCGGACACACGAGAACAATGAGTGTGAACTTACAGCATGAAAACACTGACAAGGTATGGTTTAGTCCATGTCAAAGCTACTGCCTCAACTTCCTGAACACCACGTTGTGCAGTTTCGGTTGGTAAAACATCCTTTTCAGCTTGCTCTGATATTGGCCCATCACTGGCATTGCTCGGGGAGATATTATCGTCGGTACCACTAACTGTAGGATTTTTTTCGTTCGAAGACGGCATATCAGCCATAGCTACTTCTGAACTTTCATTGATTATCTCCTCGGTAGCCTTTCGACGGTATCCAGGCCTAAATTTTGCGAATGCTGGCATGATTGCGGATGGTCGATGCCGCAAATATTTGCGGATCTCAATAGAAAGACGTACAGAAAAGAATTGGAAACTACAAAGCAACCACGGAAGGAATCGGTTGCTACTAATACTTGAATCTCGGCCTACCTGTCAATATGGCCTATCCACATCCACATGCGCATCCACCACGGCTGTAGCTAGGACAAGGTCCGAAATTGGCGCATGCTGCCGTCTGCTTGGAGTTGCCAAGACTATTCCCACGGAGTCCCACCAGTTAGTGATATGAGACGAGCCTTAGCATGAATGAATGAGGACGCGAATAGATCATCAAAACTAACAAGATCAGTGCACGCAAGACAGGCAGGTAAAGAGCAAATAAGACTAGCAAATTTCTCGTTCTTGTAAGATTGGATGCACATTGCACACATCAATGAATCCTTTTAAACGCAGTTAGTTCTTCCTACGAATAGAATCATTCCCGAATGAAGACAGGTGAATGAACAAGCTGGGTTAACTTGAATGGTGGTCAATTAGGTTGACTACTAATGGGTTCACATAGTTGATTAGCTGGCTAAAGTCATCCAAGTGGAGTCATGTGGGATTGAGTGGGGATAATTGACCTAGCTTTTATCTAATCTGATCGAAAATTTTCATCAATGACCAGGATGAATGAGGGAAAAATAAAATCCCAATTATCTACTTGAAAGTTAATCTGGCAGTTCCCTCGTTGGTATTATTTATTGGAATGGGAATGATGTGCCAAATTGCCGCTAATACCATACCAATGGGAGAAATCGGAATCTGCGTGTGATCTTGAAGCCGGTTTTGAAATCTATGGCTTCAATTCAGTTGAATCCCTCCATACACTAGAGTAGACACACAAATGTAGACACACAAATATAATCTAATCAGATTGATAAGATTATGGAACTAAGCTTCTTAATTTTTATCCCATCCCGATCGAGATCCTCCTCATGACGAGGAAGGTAGGTAAGGTTCTCAATCATCTAACATCGGTATTCATATGATGTTTACTCCGTATGTATGCGGTATTACACCACAGTGTCATCATCAAGATACCAAAGCTGGATTTCGTAAAATGCGTGGAGCTCAACATTTCGTGGGTCGTTCACATGTGCATTCATACTTTGCCCTCTTTAGCAGAAGACAAGCGAAGTGCGGTACCGGTAAAGTTATCTGTGGTGGGGAGTGAGCCCATTTTTGTCAGTGTTGTCAATAAGTGATTACGCCTCGAACGTACATAATCAGATTGATCAGATAACAAGGAATCATCGAGAATTGAAGGGGGGGTATTTTCCGATGGGTTGATTGGTCATCGTCTCGGCCTCGAACAAGTTATACGAGCTCGGTTTGGAAAAGCTATCAACCATGATTTTGACATGATCATTAGATCGATCAGATAAGATTCGTATAATCAGGGGAGTGGAGTGATTGGTTTGTTCGAAGTCTGGGATTGAACCTTACCAGATCATGTTTTCCATGTCGTGCATTTAATTCCAAGATCCCAACTAAATATCGGACGAAATCGTGAAAAGTGGACTTTTGACCATTGTGGGCATTCCGCCTGAAGGTCTAAAAAAGTACCACTTCCGCATATGGTATCCGCGAAGTAGGCTTGTGTGTCCTTTTCCGTCTAATTGGCAGTTTCTCCTAGTAGCGAGGACCGATACCGACTTCTATATGTACAATTGGATTTTGGCTTGAATATCAATGGTTTCATGCAGTGATGTCAAATTAAGCCGACGTGGTCAACTACGGTACTTGACATTACCCTTCACAGAATATGCGGAGAAGAGGATCTTGGAGAGTTGAAATGCTCGAGCCACATGTAGCGATTCGGTACGATGATATTAGCAGTTTCTCCTTCGGTAGGAACACTTTGATGCGATCATTGGCTTTCGACGAAGAGGCAGTCAAATGGCAACTAACAACGGACAGCTGCATAAGATCAGAATACCGTATATCATGTTACATCTTTCTCGACATCAATTTGTAGCCGTAGAGAAATGGAAACTCCTCAGAGTCAACACGGATCGGGGCATCCAAGCACCGCAATGCCTGGCGTCAAAGATAAATCTGTACTTTTGCAATGAGAGAGGAATCTCTCGGTCCGAATCTTCAAGTTTCATTCAAGCCGTAAAGCAATATTGGACTATATGGACTATGTCGCCTGGCATGATATGATTCCACCTCAAAAGGAAGTTTGAAATGAATCTTGGCGGTCATATGTCATATTTACAGCTCGGGTCTCCCGATTCGATGGAACAAGAGCTGTTTAATACATAGGAGAGACGAGAAATGTATGGATGGAACAAACGCGCTTCAACTTTCTCGCATCTTTCCCTTACAATGACATAGAGGACGTATCAGAATAACTCACTCGAGCAATCTTAACAAAGCTCATGTTTTGGTAGCGACATCTCTTAAAACTTTGCTTGCGCCGCGCCTTATAGAATTCTGAGTTGCGAACACCGAACGAAATACCGTGTGGATCAAATGTATGATACAATATACCACAGAAAAGAGGACTGGGAGGACTGAAATTTGATGTGGTTTGTTCGTATAAACATTTAAGTGGTTACTCACCATAATTGCCCGTGATCAAAGACTTCGCCCTCTACCATTTCACATCTCCATAAACGCCCTTCATGCCTCATAAACCATAATTCCATGCAATGAATTTCAAAACCAAACCCTCAAGCACTGAAGAATGACTTGAGAACATATATAGCCCCTACAACACCAACGACCATTGCAATGAATAAAGAAGCCCCCTCCTTCGTATGAGTAAAGTACAATGTGAAACCCACCACTATTTCCAGCATTCTAGATCTTTCCCTCTTCTTTTTCCAATCAATATCAATATCAAACGGCATGTGGGCTCTCGGATCATCTCCCCCTTCCCCTGCTTCCGGTTCTGGAATAGGCAATAGAGGAACCGTTACATCCAAAGCTACAGCTCTATGATCCGAAGTCGGTAGAAGAGGCAATGCAGTATATTTATTCGGAATAATTTTCGCTTCCGGATTGCTCTTCTGCACCCAAGATGGCATATCAAGGTATAGAATCCTATCACACCAACTGGGCCATCTGTGTTTTGCCCACGGCCATCTATGCAGCTCACCATCTGCTGTCATGAATGGTCCTTCCGAATCGTATTTGTATGTAGGTGGAAATGATACCGGAGCTTCAATAAGCCCATGACAAGTTCGACCAGCTAGCCGTTCTCGATTGAGTTGATCATTCTTGAATAGGGCTGAATAATGATTAGAAGAGGAAGTGGAATCGTTTGGTTGTGGGAATATGTTGACGTAATCATTTGCCGCAGGGGAGATTAGGGAGGTTCGATAATTCAAGTCGCCGCCAAAGAAGAGATGGGAGGTTGATTTATAGATCGACCCATCTTGTGGTGATATGGATAACAATGGTCTATCTTCGTCGCCTCGGGGCAAAGTCGTGGCATAATTCGAGGTTGTTGAAGAAAATACCATTCCGCGGACAATATCCTTCCAGTCTTGGTTCCGTCTTTGTAGTTGATCTTCCATAGCAGCAAGGTGAGCCGCAACGAATGTCAATTCTGTCGAAGTATTTCCATTTCCATATGTAAATCGTATTCCAATTGCTCCTTTATTCCCCATCGACCATGCTCCCACTCCAACCTCACCAGCCTCTAAATCTTGTATATGCGTCGAATCTTTTGCAAATATCATAATTCCTGTCAAACCAACATTTCGTGCCACTATCGAAGTGTACGCGGATCCATCGTCTGATAATTTCTTTGAGGCTTTTTCGACCGCATCGTGAAATCGATTGAAGTATGGTACCAGGAAGGATCCGCCTATAAGAGAGTAAGGTATGGGTGCAATTTCTTGCAAGGAGAGAACGAGCAGGTCTGGTAAATGAGGGGATGAGAGGCCACTGAAAAGTTGAGAAGCAAACGCATCAGTATCGATGAGAGTAAGCCCACAGTTGAAGGTCAAGAAATATAAACTTAATGCCTTCATTTCTGAAGGATCTGCCATGATAGTTGTGCGTAGTTCAGTTATCAATTATCAATTATCAATCAAATCATGATAATGGATACATTGTACATTGATAAATTGAAGTGATTTGATGTTGATAAGATACCAAGGCAATGGGAAGGAATGTTCATCATCTCACAACACTGGCCTTGTTTGCCGACGTCACTTGTTCTGCCCCGCATCTGCAACGCAACAAGGAAAAATAATTCGCCAGCAATTCTTCTTCAAAATCTTCCTCAATAAATTTTATATCTTCACTGAGGGGAGCTTAGCTAGTATGTATGTGCTATTTCTTGAAAAAAGAAATGAGCTTAAATCGAGATGATAAGCAGATCTTGGTTTGTATCTGGTGTAACGAACCATAAGTGGGAAGTGTGGAAAGGAGTTATCGGTAGGTAGTTCTATGTGATGAAGATCATTATCATTCAGTTCGCAGCAAAAGCTTCTTCAGACTGTTCTTCTTTCAGTATCAATCACATCACACCCAAAACATCACTGATGCTGAGACCAAAAGTGTATGCATCGAATCGGTGAGAGTGGCATAGTTTCCATGACCCGGGCTACGATGTGAGATGCTGAAGCCTGCTGAGCCATCTTTTGTTTCGATTCTTTTCAGATGCCTTATATTCACAGAAACATACATCAGAATAGCCACATGCTCTAGGCTTGTATCAACTTGATGTTGTGGAACGTCCCCTAGAATCATTTCAATGGCCATTGAGTGATATAATTAATGGCTGCCAGATGTCAACCATACCCATCAATCAATAAGGGCTGGAAAGAAATATCTAATACAAACTCCATCTAACTCTACAGTACCAAAGTCTATCATCACCAAACTTTTAACTTGCATCTTCTACACCCGACCGACGCCCCTTCCCCTTCCCCTTCCCCTTTCCCGTCTCCCTCTCCTCCTCTCCTCCCTCCCCCTTCCACCCGGGCTTCGCAAAAACCGCCCCAACAAACGACAGCACACTACTCATTCTCAAAACCATCGTATACATCAACGTCGAACCCACCACCACGATTTCCTCTCTAAACCTCTCATTCCCCATTGCCTCTTCCCCCAAAAACTCAATACGTCCTACATTTTTCAGCGACAGAGTATTGGCGGAGAATTTCGCAACGGGCATTTGTGATGCGTCCAGACAGATAAAATCCCAGGTTTTCCAGCCGCTGCTGCTGGTCCATGTCATTTTTACTGGTTGTTGTTGTTGGTTATCTGGATTGGAGGTGGAGGTGGAGGTATTGGTATCGATATTGGGGTCAGTGGCCGATGGTAAAGAGGAAGAATTAAATGTATAAGACAAATGCGCATACTCCGTCCTCCACCTCTTCATAGCTTTAATCTTGATCCTTCGTCCGCGTACCTCACAATCAGCATCGATGGATACGGCATGAATAGTTCCAGTGCCGAAGGTAGAATCATCGATTGCGGATTTGAAGACGAGATTGGGTTTGAGGGATTTGTAGGAGATGATGTAAAGGGGCTGGGGGGAGCTGCTGTCTGAGGTTGAGATGACCGATTTGAATTTTTTCCAGGAGAAGTCTATCGAGAGGCTTTGGTGGGGGGATAGGGATGAGGATAGGGATGAGGTTGCTGGGTGGTGGGATTGGGGAGGCGTTGAGGAGTTGGTGGTTGTCGTCGTTGTTGCTATTGCTGTTGCTGTGGCCATTGTACTTGGAGGTTGCGAATTTTGTGTTGTAATGTTAGATATAAGTTGAGAAGAATGATGATTTCTCTTGGTTAATTTACCTTGGAAGTATTAATTATGAATTGTCGATCTTGCATTCTTATATATATATATCATATTTCTCACATCATCTGTGTGACGTCAAACAACAGAAAGGGCTGATGACTGATAAAGCTGTGTCTATATGCATCCCACCCTTGCAATAAAGATTCCCAGTATCATAATGTCGCGCATTCTCCACATATCCGATGCGATCCTTTCCTAAAATATAAAAAATCCAACCAAGCTTACTTTGACATCTCCAATGATTCAGCTTGATGAGACATTTAATCATCCACACGATGCATTATTTTCTGTCGTATCACATTTCTCAAAGAAGCAAAGTTGAGAAGCTGTTGGAGGAATACCGGTCTGATTTCTCCATTATGAATTGGATGGACATTGCTATTTGGCTGGAAGCAAGACTGGGTAGTGTGCACCCGTCATTTCAGAATTCTGGTGTTACCACGGCAAAGCTATCAGATTGGATTTGAAAAAGATATGAAATTTGGGTTCGAAACTAGATTCTGATTAATGTGTTGTCATTGGCAAGACTGTGAGTTTGGATGCGGATCGATTTTGTATCTTCTGCCAAATTTGGATATTTCAATTCTCAAGCATAAACGGGTAGCCTATAGAAATAACATACTTATCTCGTTTATAGCAGGACTATCAACTTTCCAGTTCGTGAAATGATCGAAAATGATATCAAGAACCCTTTTCGTGGTCTTCATGGTAGGTATAGTAGGCAATCTTAGACTGTGTGGAGTTTGATAGCTAGGCGCTGGCCACTTAGCTTCATGCACATCTATACATGGCGTCGAATCATCAGCGCCCGATGGACCTACATAAAGCTGAGGGTTAAGAGGGTCAAAACTAGCTTTTGTCAATAATTTGTAACTTGAGATGGAAGTTGGAAAAAGTGACTAAAAATTCCTTCCTCTCTAACATTCATATCGATGGCGTCTGAAAGATTAGCTCCGGAACTAGTCCTGCACATGTTTACATGTGACCGTCTCCGTTTCCCTATTCTGATGCCTTCCAGTACGTACTAGAAGTGTTGAAAGATGGTAGGTACTTTCCATTGTAAATAGCCTTTCCCCACTTGGTTCTATGTTCATTTGCAAAAGGCCAGGAAACATCTGGACAGATTGTATCAATAAACTTTATAATCTCCCCATCGAGTTGGATTTATACACATATAATATCTTGTAAACGCCACTATGCACAACCCGTGGTATTCCCAAATCCACTAAACGCCATAGAAAATTATACCGAATTCCTGGCTCCTTCTATGCTACAGAGTAAGAATAATACCCCCTTAATCTTACTTTGTGCTTCACTGAATAGCACATATACGATGAAAACTAGATAAAATTAGAGCGTCTCCCCATGTTGAGCTCACAAGGCCCATTCAAATGCTAATACACCTCCCCTTTTCTCCGAACGAGTTGATGTACGGAAATGATGAAAGTCCTTTGCAGTAGTTGAGAGTCTGAAGTCGAGATATTCAAGAGGGAATGTTGATCTCGTATCCAATCATAACTTCAGTCGTACTACCTTCCCAACCTCGATTCCCGGCGGCTGATATCATATATTTGCAAGTTGGATCGATATGAAGTGCGGCTATGACACCAGCTCGCGGGGGACCAGGAACGATAAGGAAAGGTACGGATGAATGTGATTTAGTCTGCGGTTGCTTAAGATCATATAAACGTAAGATATCGTGCGATGCACTGTTGATAATTAGCATCTCGAATGGAGCAGTGGAAAATGCTCAACATACCAAACCAAATGTCTGCCATTAGGCATGGCTCTCATAGCACTAACTGCACCACTTCCGTTGGGAAATTTAAATGTTCTTTCCGGTTGTTTGAGACCTTTATGCAAACTGAATTCTTCCACTGTGCCGTTCCTTCGACCAGCATATATATAATTTCCGTCAGGTGACCAGCAAGCAGCCATGCACCATGGAGGAACCCCTGTCCTAGTCAAAATTCGAGCAATTGGGTCCGGCTGACGCCTATCCCAGACACGAATGGTCCCATCGATAGAGGCAGCAAGGAACGTCGAACCAGATGTCGCATCAGCATCTTGAGTTTCGGGCTCTATTTTTGCTTCGATTATTTCATCCAAGTGAGGTAAGCCATTAGTTAAGTCTGACTGCGGTTGTTCAGATGGGATTTGAAGGGGAGAAGCAGGTTCTTCCTCAATTGGTAGAGGTGGTGCATCCATCATGGAAATATCACCTTGAGAATCTGGACGTGCATCTATGTTTATATCTAGGGCTTTTGAGAATTCGTCTTCATCGTCACCAAAATTCCCTCCGGATGGAGCTCCCAGCCCATCTGTGTCCCCGAATAATGAATCTCCACCCCCAAAAAGAGAATCTGCAGGCGACCCAGGAGCATCCTCATTACCTTCTGCGCCACCACCAAATCCATTCATCCCATTAATACCACCAGAAGATCCATTCAACAATGCCTTCTCCCCGTCGTTGCTAGAGAAAGTTCCGTTTTGAGGCGTAGGTTCGCCAGATTCTTCAGGGACAGGTAGTGTGGAAGCCGGCCTTACTTCAATTGCGGAGATTTGACCTCCACTACCATCGAAAGCGCGTTTGACTAATCCGGTATTCAAGTCCCAATCCAGAACCTTTTTATCCCAACTTCCTGATAACACTGATCTTTCGTCGCGAGCGAGATTGAGTACTGAGACCGCAGATGTGTGTTTCGAAAGAACAGCAATTCTCTTCCCTTCATCATGTCGTACCGACTGCAAATTTATGCCCCCCGATTCAAGCCCAGATAACATCCAAAGAGCCTCGGATTGTACTGCCAATGAATAGACCGGAGACAATGAAGGCTCCTCTCCTCCAGGGCTTCTAATTGATTCTTCGTTATCCCAGTAGCTCATAAGTACGCCAGCCTTAACCACACTATCGACGAAAGGATGACGTTGAGCAACAGTCAGTAAGGTTTTGCCATTCACCGTGTCAACACCATTGTACTTCCTTATAAAACAATCCGAGCCTCCACTGAACCAGTATCTCATATCAGGTGTCGCCGTGATCGCATTGATCGATGTACTCTGCGGGGCAGCTATTGTAGGTACAATGTCGTAAGTAGAAGCCGTCAGTGCTTCGGGCCTAACTTCATATCTGAATCTCGGGGATAATAATGGAGCTGAAGTATGTTGCGGCGAGGCGGAAGTCCGTATTAAAGTCGGATGTGGATGTGAGGTAGGGCCCACACCATTCATTCGCCCTAGCATCGTAATGTAGTTCAAGTTCGAGCTCTCGTTTGAGGTGTGTAGGCTTGATCTCCGGATTTGGGCGGGAGAATCGTCATCACCGTCGCCATCGTCTTGGTCATCCTCCCCATTATCGTCATCGTTGTCATCATCATCCACATCTTCATCCCCATCCCCATCCCCATCCCCATCCACATCCCCATCCACATCCCCATCCCCGTCTCCATCACCATCTACTTCAGGGTCTAGGTCATCTGCATCTTCCATCATGTCATCTTGTTCATTGTCGGAGCTCGACCCTGGCAAAGGCACAAGTCAGTACTCAATAACATATAGTAGGCGCCGTGATTACCTCGATCGTCGTCATCTAACGCAAAATCCACCATTTTGATCGCCTACAAGCCCCTCCTCCACAACCTAATTCTTCGGGTTGAACCAGCACGTTGGCGCAAGCTATATAGCTTTAAATCGATTATGGGCAACGCGGGGCGCACAAGGATTTTGAGACTCGGGATTAAAATTGAGAAAGAGTTGAAACTTGAACAAGTGAATGACTATACAGATTTTCCAGACAATTGAGACAATTGAGTTCCCAGTTTAATTACAATTGGTGAAGGCCCTTTATACAATGGATGATAATTACGGAGTATATTGAAATAGAATTGATCCTTGAATTGAATCATTGAAAGACAGGGTTCTGAATGTTACCTAGTTTATATGCTAGTAAAGTCATACTAGCGGCCGCTTGAACCTTAATTGATGTGTCACGTGGATTGTTGACATTGAAAGACTGAATCTAACTTTGTGTATCAGTCTCTGTACAAATTGAGATAAAACTAACTTTGTATATCAATATCTGTACCAACCCCTTGGGCGGCATCTTGATCTTCCTCTTTGTGGCATCAAGACAATACACAACATTGAATTCAGAAAAAGTATTGGACAGAGACATCTCAACAATTCTTAAGACCTCTAGACTCGACTTTGAGACTTTGATACATGCATCGAGCTATCAGACATGATTCTGAGGTTCCCTATATGATCTTGTCAGTGACTTGTCCACAGTGCTAGCTAGGTATACGTTTGTAGATCTGAACAATATTCATTCCTGATGCATCCATCCTATTGCTATACAACTTTCTGAACAGTTTGTAGAGAAATGATATGGTATGGGTGTGGGCACCTGCGATCGTTTGTTCAGGAGGTGGCTTCCAACATTTCCAAGGTTAGTTGCAGAATGCACAAAATCACTATAATTTGATTTGAAAACTTCCAAGGTGGATGGGTGGAAGAGTAGATTGACAAACTACCTTTGTGAGGCACCCAGTTATAATAATCTTCGTTTGCTTGAGAATTTGCTTCATTCATGAAAACAGAGTGTTAATATATGCAAGATCCCGAGCCAACTCAAGGGTATAAGTCAGTGGAAAGTGTGTGCTCGCTAGCGACCTCAAAGAAGTATGTTTATACCACCTCATATATTATTTTCGTACCTTCAATTTTATTCAATATTTCATTTCAGTAGAAAGCTAAAAAAGAGCCAGCCTACTTAACAAGTCTTGTATCTTTGAAGCCGCTTGTATTCAATTGTTTTGAGAAGTCAGAAGGCTTTCTACAACGTGAATCCTTCCTAACTTTTCTTCTTTCTTTTTTGGAAATTCCGATCTTGCTCTCAAGGCAAAGCAAAGCAACTGTCGAAATACTTCCAAGTAAGTACCTAATAGGCACATAACTCACAAATCCCCCAATCAAAAACAAGTAAGAAGAAAGACCAATGGAATTAACTTCTTCTTATGAGCTCAATTGCGCGTTTCGTGGATGATCGTTTAACATCTCCCATATGATTGCTTATTTGCGGTAATTGTCACCAAAGGCATCAACACGACATCTTCAAGAAATCTCATCTTTCCCTAAAGCTGCAAAATCTGTTGGAATTATTTCTCCCGGCAGCACTTCAAGTAAGAGAAGCTAACTATCGATAGTTGATTCCCAACGAGACAAATGCCAACTGCCATAAGAAATCTCGACGCCTATCACTCTTGACATTCTCTTCTCTCCCCCCCTCCAAAAAATCAGGATTTGATCAGGTAACCAAGCCATTATTCTTATCAGCTTGTATTTGAAGCCGAAATCGAACTTGCAATTTCACAGACTTGCGCAGCTTCTTCCAGTCACTTTAAACTTGTTCAGAATATTGGCAGGATATACAATTGTTTTCTGAATAGCAATCGCTGCAAGTTTGGCCTTTCAACACCTCCTATGGTCTTTCATCCAACGCAGATAACATTCACTTATACTGGTGTATAGTGCGAGTTTGTGGTCTACACTGCAGGTATTGAAATTCAAGGAGTAAACCAGAATCCACGCGCCGAGGTCAGTGAAATCACATGCCTTGCGCAACGAAATGGAACAAGAACTTTAGCTAACTATTTATTCCAGAGAAATATAGTTACCATGGTGTATAATAAGCCTTTTGCTAATCAAGTCTTGCGAGAGCATATACACAAAACTTACGCAACAATTAATTTCCGTGAATCTTGGAGAAACTTACCCGAAATTCCATCTAGTGAAGAGATCCTTCAGGATGTATCATGGCAAGACACAGAAGCTCCGGAGCAACCACTGGATTACCAAAAGCTGGCAGAACCAAACGAATTCGATCCTCGTCTGCCCCACAACAATATTGATGGAGCTTGGGACTCCAAGGAAGATTATCTTGGTTTTCATTACCAAATTCTACGTGAAGATGCAGTTGCTCCTCTTCGCCAATCTGTCGCGGAATTTAAGAGAAATAATGAGATGGGAGATACGCAAGATACATCTATTTACACTGATGTAAGTTTTCCAACGGTTCAGCGGACGGCCATGTACTCCTCCTTACTAATATTGATGCAGGTCCACCTTGTGGGTTTACAATTGTGTCATCTCGGTCCAGCATTCCGAATCGAATTCTCAAGCGACAGGGCTGGAAAACAAATTCGGTGGGAGCAGTCAAGTCGGCTTACACAGGGTAGCCTGGTCTGCCTGAGTCCAACTAGCGATATGTTTCGTTCTGTTTGCAAAGTTGGGACCGTTGCGGCTCGACCAATAGAAGGTGGTCTGGATCGTGACCCTCCACGAGTCGACCTTTTCTTTGGTGACGATGAAGATATAATTCTGAACCCAGTGGATTGTAAGTTTTACAAAGTTCTAAATCTAGTAAAAGCTAATATTTTCTGGTAGCATATGTCATGATACAGTCTCGTGTTGGATTTTTTGAGGCGTACCGCCATGTGCTTGTAGCACTTCAAAAACTGACCACTGAAGAATCGTACGTCGATATAACTTGCGAAATAACCCCCAAAAAAACTAAAAGCCTAATGAGAACAGACCATATATTGAAAAGTATCTGATTCAACTCGACAAAAATATTCTGCCACCCAATCATATCAAGGAGCAGCCTTGTCTTGACCTTCGCTCGATTGCTATATCGAGTAACGAACATCTTTCTGACCTCACTGACGAAGAAGAAGAAAATATGTGCCATGTTAACGTTTTGAAGGAGTTTCCAACTCTTCCAAAATCAGGAATGGATGACTCTCAGCTAGCGGCTTGCAAGCGCATGCTCACTCAGAGTTTAGCCATCGTACAGGTGAGAATTTCAATTTCAATCATGCGAAGGTATCTTATAAAATTACGCGAGCTCTGAACTAACATTTTTTCCCGTCAATAGGGTCCACCTGGTACTGGTAAGACATTTACTTCCGTCCAAGCCCTTAAGGTTATGCTGTGTAATAGAAGATATGGACCGATCATTGTCGCTGCTCAGACTAATCATGCTCTTGACCAATTGCTTACCCATATTTCCGGCTTCGAAGATAATTTTGTGCGTCTTGGAAGTAGATGTGACAAGGGGAATGCTACCATACTAGCACGAACGTTGTATGAGCTGCGTCAGACGAATAAAGATATGAAAGCTAGGCATTTCAATGGCTACAGGTCAGCTTCCAGTGCACACGAAGCTATGGTTACTTCAATCGAGAAGTTGCTTTTTGATATCACCGAGGAAGATCTTTTATCAGGCAGAGTTCTGCTGGAATGCAATATATTGAGTCAACAACATTTTGACTCTTTTTTCGAACCTGGCTGGTCAAGCTCACTGGATATGGACGACGAGAGTATCGACCCTCTCCTATCTTGTACGTATTTAAGAGCTCAAGAATTTAATCGTTGATCTCTACTTACTTGAATTCGTTGATCTCTACTTACTTGAATTATAGGGCTTGGGTCTACACAGATAGTGCGTATGCCGAGGACTCCAGGGATCAACAAGAATCTCGAGATAGAGAACCCCGATCAGGAGTTCAGACAATTCCAAGAGGTTGAAGTTGAAGTCCAAGCGAAAGACAACAAGGAGTCTCTTGGTGGAACATGGATTCCATTGAGACGTGGCTATACGGGCAAAGTTAAGAGCCGTCGAGTCACGGGCAAAAATGACCCTAGAAATATACTCGCCAAAACTGAAAGTCTCTTCGACATACCAGAGAAGTATCGTGGTGCTGTTTATTGCTACTGGGAAAAGCTTTACTATGATCAACTTACACGTAAGCTTATTGAGAAACTGGCTATGTACCAATCCTCGATAAAATCTTTAAAGATGGCAAAGGTACTTTAATAATTCTCAAAATGGTCTAGTATGATGCTAAGAGAAATAGTGGACGCGTGATGTCGAATTCATTGATCATATGGACACCAAGGTTATTGGATGTACGACAACTGGTCTGTCAAAATACAGGGGACTGCTTTCCGCTTTGAATCCCAGAGTCCTACTCATTGAAGAAGCGGCAGAAACTTTGGAAGCAAATGTGACAGCAAGCATTATACCATCGCTGGAGCAAGTTATACTTGTAGGAGATCATCGTCAACTCACGGCAAATACAACTCTCGACCGCTTCATGTCACACCCGTATTTTATGTCAATCTCCTTATTTGAGAGACTTGTGAATAATGGTATGGGCTACACAATGTTGAACAAACAACGCCGTATGATCCCAGAGGTCAGAGAGCTTCTATGTATTGACCCGAATCCATTCTACGTCAATCTTCACGACCATCCTAATGTCCTCGACCGAATCAACCATCGCCCACCAGTTCCTGGCATGAGATTTGATTCATTCTTCTTCTCTCACAAATGGCAGGAGCGAAGAGATGTCAACATGAGTTGTTATAATGCACCGGAAGCTGAAATGGTTGCTGGGTTCTTCAACTACCTAGTTATCAATGGCATTAAGCCAGACAAAATCACTGTATTGACGGTATAGAACAGTGCTGACGGCTTTATTAAATGCATAACTGACAGATCTTTAGTATTACAACGGTCAACGCAAATTACTCCTTAAGGAGCTTAGTCGACGTGTCACAAGCGTCACGGCGCCATACTTTAAGGTGTACACCGTTGATGCATATCAAGGCGAGGAAAATGAAGTCATCTTGCTATCGTTAGTAAGAGGTAATTCTTTCAATTCGGTGGGATTTTTACGCAGCAAGAATCGTGTGGTTGTCGCTCTGTCACGGGCACAACGAGGTCTTTATATCTTTGGAAATGCACTCACTGTTGCCGGACAGGAGGGTGAAAATGGTTGTCGAGAGAAGTTATGGATGCCGATTCTCTTACATCTATTAGATGAGGAAAGATTCGCGTCTAAGCTGCCTATTGTATGCTCCAAGCATCAAAATCTCACGCATGTCTCTGAGCCTGAACATTGGGAGGATCTAAGCGGTGGCTGTCATGAAAATTGTGGTGGCATGTTACCATGCGGACATTTGTGTCCATACAAGTGTCATCCAAATCATCATGATCAAGTTATCTGCAAGGAGCCCTGTGAACAGATCCTACACTGTGGTCATGGTTGCAGTACCAATTGTGGAGAACTTTGCCGGTGCGATGACTGTCGTGTATTAGCCCGCTTGCAGACTCTTGAGCTAGAATCTGTTTCACGGGAAATCATCAGCGAAGAAAGAACTGGAAAAAATGCAGTCAAATATACATCTACTAAGCAAAGACAACGTTCGCCACAAAAGCTCTCTTCTGAGTCCTCGAGTCGCCTAATGACATTCAAGCAAACCTCTCCCAAGAAATTAGACCAAAAAATTGGCCGGAGCAATTCATACACGCAGTTCACATCAAACCAATCAAATGGTGAAGGGTCGTCGTATACATTTGTATCATCACCTCAAAAGCGAGAATTGTCACCAGAAAAGGGTCGTCAGGCTTGGGATACCTGGGATCCGGTTCGCTCAGACAATGACATTAACCAAGAACGTCTTGAACGGGAAAAGTTAGCAAATAAACCAAATCGGGAGGACTTGGTCTTTGAAGAGACTCACAAGCCTGTTACATTTGTTAATGGAAAGAGAATTGTTGGTCCTAAAGTCCAAAATATCATTCCTCGCATGCAAAGCAGTAATGCAATTTCAGGCAACGAAAACGAGAATCCTATCTGTGGCAATGAGATTCTTGGTAACGATAATGCTATTACTCTGAGAAACAATGGCATTTGTAGCTCCACTAACAGTGCCATTTCGAATAACAATGAAGTTCCAAGCCGCGACAGCGAGGTTCTTCGCAGTACTAACGGGGTCGCTTTCATCAGCAGTGAAGTTAGACATAGCAATGGGATTGATTCTCGATGCAGTGGGGCTGTTTGCAACAATGAGATTACTCCTCCAGAATCGGGAGGTGAGATGCTCAATTTGACCAACGATGATTTGGACTTTTTGGAGGGCCTCTAAAGTTGCTTGGTAGTATTTAGAGATGGATCAATAGCTTTGCTGTCGCCCAGCTGGAGTTATTTAAGCTTTGACAATATTTTCGGGTGCTATCAGTAGATCGCGACTCGCTACCTACTAGAGATTTGTTCTTTATGATCATTTGATGATCTTGAATTTACGTGTACAATAAATAGCTAGCAAAATGAAATGAATTTTGTCAATGATAAGTAGATGGCTTGGTTGTGAATGTTACACGTTGCGTGGATACGAAAAGTAACTCTTGTATCTTATGTATGACAGCCATCGTTCGAAGTCAAAATATAAGAAATTGGCGAGGGTCGCGGAAGAATCCCGCTGGATTGAGGATTAGCTTGGATCTAGAGCGTATTGCAGAGTTAGATTGGTAAATTGCTGGAGGTCAAAATGATTGGCGTTGATAGAATAGGGGATGGATCTGATGGTTCTCCTTTTGTGTGTCTTTGTGTGGGATGATGTTGTAGTGGATGGGGGGATAGATGAATAGATGAATAGGTGAATAGATGACTATTATTTATTTATATATGCGAATGAACATATTAAGAATATATTATATCGTCTATTGAATCCATCATCCTATTAGATAGATAGAGATAAAGCAAAGAATAAGGGAAAGAGACGAGATCCGAGAAGATATCCTTAGTTCTATTATGAATCTGTTATCTACATATATATTTATATCTGTAACTATTTCTCCCCCCTACTATCTTTTGTAGTAACCTGTTACAAATCTATGATCCTGTACGACCTTGGCTGCCAATTGAACTTGCCCACCGGCGGCTTTTCTTTCTCGATTATATCGGTATTCTCCTTTTTTCTTCAAAAGTTTTCCCAAAGACTTCCTCTGTCGTCTTTTTCTTGAACTCGAATCTCCATATCTCCTCCTCCATATCCTCAACTTAGTCTCTTTCAGTTTTCCAGTATTTAGACGCACATGACCTGTATATGTTTGGTAGGCAATTTTCCCTCGCAAGAATGACTTATACCTTTTGATTATGGCAGGAACTTCTTGAAATGCCCAGTTTGCGTGGTATTTAGATAAGGTTCGAGACGGGCGGTAGATGAGATAATTGATCCATTGTCGCATGTACATCCTGCTAATTCTCAATTTGAGGCGATGGAATATGAAGTCTCTTTGGCGAATCCCTGTCACTACAGAGTCGGGCTTTCGTCGCATCAGACTGTTTTCATATAAGATTCTGTAACGATTGGATCGGAGGGCCAATTTATTATGGAGTCGATGAGCTTCAGCAATGAGTACTTGCGCTGTCCCAAATTTTCGGGTAGAGAGTAGGTGGCGAATGTAAATATTGTACATTGCAAGATTAGGTTGGATGTTATAAGGTTCCGAAATCATATTGTCCCAAACTTTGTCCATGCTGGCCGAAGGTAGCATTCCTTCGCCAAAACCTCTCTCAAGTTGAGAAGCACTTGGCCGCTTCCTAGCAAAGACTGCAGTCCACTCCAACAGATCTTGCCAAGTCTCTTTCGAAATTTCGATTGAATACTTCCGTGATACTTGGTCAATTACATGCATAGCCATTGGTAAATCGTTGTTTATGCTATAGATATGGGCGATGGTACGTAGTAATCTTTGGGATGGACGCAATGGAGAATCCGGAAGACGTGTGTTGAGTTTGAAATTCTCATTATTCTTCAATTCGATGTCAATTTGCCAAACCCGCTTGAGAATTGTTTTAGCAGTCTCAAGATCTCCCTCCCGACTCGCCGAAACCATCAACAAGCAAAATGTTTCCTCATTCCCCATCAAACCAGTATCTGACATCTCTTGAAATAGTCGAGTCACTGAAATTTTGACTCCATCATTGGAGCCTATTCGGTGCCGATTGAGTTGATGAGGTCTGTCGCCCCATTGACGAAGTTCTTTATAATGGGGAACGACTCTTAATCGGTCAGAATGGTAAGGACTTAAAACATCTGACCAACACATAGTGGCCATATAATAATTGAAGCATTCCACATCTGGTAGAACTTGTCTACTTTCCATAACTTGATACCGATTGGAAATCATAGACTTCCATGTCAAATCCGCTACTGCTTGGTGCCCTGTAAATTTTGCAGCTTTAAGGAGCATTTTGTATTCGGAAAGATATAAGGGGTATTTTATCTGGCGTTTCATAATGATTCGATGCAAGTGCCAAAGATAAACAGTGTAAGCACGATGAGTTCCATCATAATCGATCGTATCGATCCTCATCTCCAATAAATCTCTGTGCTTGAAATTATGCAATAAATTTTTGTGTCTTCCGAAGAAATGTTTGGGATCCAATAGCCTCAGGATCTCAGAGAAAGTATTTGGGGGAATGTCCAGTAAAGGGGAGTAATTCACACCAAAATTGTCCACATCAGAAAGTTTCACTAAAACTTTAAGAAGTTCGTGGGGATCTCGCAACTGAAGTGCTCTAAGCACATTTTTGTATCCAAGAACCATTTTTGCTTCCTTGAGGAGGATTCTTCGTTGGGCAAGACTAACGGGTAATCCAACCCCAACTTTTCGAATCAGAGAGACCATGTCAGATTCATCGGATGATCCAACTTCTCTCCTTGTCGTCGGGATTTCGATTGGATAGATATCTCCATACGCTTCTTGACTTTGGGATTTCTCAGTTGCATGCTTTCCAACCCACCAATCTTTTAACTTTTCTGATTTAGTCCATGCTGGCTTCATCCATTCCGGCGTTTTGAAAAAAGTCTTCACATCTCGGTATTTATTCCTTAACTCGTATCTTCTCCAATATTCGCGTTTTGGTGCTTGCAATCCATCATTGGTGGCCTCATCTCCCTCCTTTGATTGATCGATCCCGCTATCTTCTTGAATATTGGATTCTCCCGGCAGAGACTTGTTGTGACCATTTTCCGGACCTCTGAATTGGTAGAAGCATCTTTTGCCATAATATGATCTGCCGACTTTTGTAAAGGGGTGTGTAGTATAGAGAGTTGTAGCGATTGTGGACTTGCGCGTCTCAAAACCGCGCAAAAAAGGTTCCATTAGCAATGGTTTTGTAAATCATCATTCATTCTCTCTTCCTTTCCCTCCTTCACTCGCATTGACCATGTAATTGATGATCAATTGAAATGAAATCCGGGGAAAGCTGGGGAAAACTCCAAAGGGTCCACTTGGTGTTGTTGATGGCGGGAAGTTAAAAAGTTATTTAGATTTGGTGGACGTGGGACTTGGGACTTTAGATTTCTTGGAACTTGGAACTAGGTGGACTTGGCTTGGTTGGTGGCTGTGGTGGATTTTCGGTAGAATATTTGAAATTTTTGGTGAGGGGCGGAAGTTGCCGCTTAGAACTATCCCAAAGCAAGCAACAACCTCTAGTTCTATGTTCTATGCGATTTGAAGGTAACTCAGCACGATAATCTCGAAAATCTTCCACATTAACACTTTTCCTTTCGCATAACAAAAGAAATATGGCAGACATTGATGATGGTACATCTGCACCAGCGGAACCACTTGATTTGGTGCGACTTTGTCTTGACGAGGTTGTTTATGTTAAATTGAGAGGAGATAGAGAATTAAAAGGAAGGCTACATGTGGATATACCCTTGCAAAATCTTCCAGAGGGGTCATACTGACAGTTGGTAGGCTTATGATAGTCATTGCAACTTGGTGTTAGGCGATGTGATAGAGACCATATATGTGGTGGAGGAGGGTGAAGAAGATGATGAAGAAGAAATCATAAAGGTTGGTCTATATTCTACTAGGCAGGTACCTTTGGCTAACTCTTGCTCCCCAGACCGTTGTCAAGAAATCTGAAATGTTGTTTGTTAGAGGTAAGTTCTCTTGAGCTTGGAACTGGTCATCGTACTAAATCTAATATTCTTTCAATTAGGCGACAGTGTTATACTTATTTCACCCAAATCTTCATGATATCACATAAAGATATGTCATAATACGACGGAAAGTAGACTATTTTCGGAAGAGGAAACTGCGACATCAGAAGAACCAATGAAGGATGGAGTAACGGGAATCACGGCGGGCATAAAGGAATAAATTTTACAGCAGGCTGGCTGCAATTTCCAAAATCCGATAACTCCATAGGCCATGAAGGATAAATAGGCGCGAAAAGGAGACACGAATAATATATGCAAATACTCCAGTCAAGATACATGGATTCGAGTGGATGTGAGCTTGTGGTGCTACAGGTGCTTGGTTATATCTAGCATTTCTGCGCTTGGTTGGTCTGATCTCTACAGGGCCGTTCGTTTAGATGTATCGTGCAGTTTAAGGATACTGTGAGTTTTTACACCTGGTACTTTTTATTGATGCATAGTTGCGTTGATTCTCTTGCAATGCTTCCATCGAAGAAGTCCATGAGGACTGCTTCCAGGTGGTTAGACCTACTTAAGTTTTATTGCGTAGCTGAGATGCGCCAACTCTTACTCACCAGTCATCCAAGATGCTCATTGCGAGCAGGTACATGTCGACGCAAGGTACAGCTAGCAGGGCATAGAAAGGCTCCAGAATATCCCAGAGAAAAGAGTGTGTCGAAGTATAGCTCGTGGTGTTCCGATCTCATAACATCGAAACAATATACTGGTAGCTCCCTGTGACAATGTTTCCTTTCCTTTCATTGACATGATCTGCATCTTCAAATTCTAGCTATTCCTGAAGCATGTTCTGGACATTAACCTACAGCGATTTTATTATAACCACAAGTGTCGATGCTCTGGGTGAGTAGCCAGCATGGAATTTTTTGTGCCAAGTGACCATTGTATTTAACAAGATTAATTGATAAACGCACATTTGGTCTTGAAAGAAGAAGTTCGTATGGATATGTAGAAAATTCCAAAATATTATATACAGTTCCATGTAACTCATTGCCCAATTCTGTACGGGGTATATGCACGGGGTAAGCTTAAGCTATTGTGGGTGGGCCCAAAGGTTCTTGAGCCTTGCGTCACTTGTACTCCGTAAGGCTGGTTACTACTTGCTATCTAATACATAATACGTATATATATATATATATATATACATATTAATAATATCTACTATTGTCAACAACTACTTAAGGTTATTATTAGAGTCATAATAGACAAAGAGTATCAAAACCTCAGCTTTTAAACTTGACTCACTCAAGGATCAATGATTCATTCATCCTAAAGCTCTCCTTATCGATAAAGCTTCACTCTAGACTTCACACACCGAACAGTCATCACTCACAATAACTGATTCTTAAGAACTTGTCTCCCCCCTCTGTGACTCTTTCCTTTCAGATTCACTATCCCGGAGAATTGTTTGATTTTAATTTTTCTTGAAAGAATTCCCCCATGATCCTTCGAATATAATATAAGCAAATTGAGTTCTTGCCACAGTACTGTTCTAGGAAGCAGTTAAACGAAACCATGACTTCAAAAGGCAAACAGCTTCCACATGAGCGGCGGAAAGGCGAATCGGTACTATATCCTCTGGCAGAATTTATTTCGTATCTCTAATAAAGAAGAATAGGCTCTCAGTGAATTCGCGGAATATGTTGAAAAGCAACAAGCTCTTCGATATCCGTCTCATTCCACTGCTAGTTCAACCACAGCAGGTCCATCAACCACCGCATCATCTACCACTTGTGTCGAACATCATGCCGAACTTACGGATATTTTAAACTCTCTCGATATAGCCGATAATAGTCCTCAAGTACGAATAAAAGATCTACTGCTCTCGACTGACGCCGAGACATTGACGGTCCTCCAAAATGTTCTGGAGATGCGATTGGAGGAGGGACATGGAGAGACTATTTTTGAGATTGGATTCGAGAATAATGGTGATATGATGGGATTGAACAGAGAGGATTGGGATGTTGCTATGAAAAGATTAAGAGAAGCTGCTGGGAAATGTAACAGTGACTGTCAAGTACTCTTGACGAACGGAGTGGGTGGCGAGGTAGAGGGCGAGAGTGGAGAGTCAAAAGAGAAAGATTGTACAGGAAAAGTTCTAATACGACAACATCCTGCTAGCGTGGAAGAGGTTATTGAGACAAGAATTGCCGTGGTAGGAAATGTCGACGCTGGCAAAAGTACCATGTTGGGTGTATTGGTGAAGGGTGGATTGGATGATGGAAGAGGGAAAGCAAGAGTCAACCTCTTTCGACATAAACACGAAATTGAAAGTGGAAGAACCAGTTCTGTAGGCATGGAAATCATGGGTTTTGATACCATGGGCAAAGTTATCGCATCCGATGTCCCAGGGAGGAAATTATCATGGGAAGAAATTGGAAAACGATCTGCGAAAGTCATCTCCTTCACCGATTTGGCTGGCCATGAACGATACTTACGAACTACTGTCTTTGGACTTTTATCTTCATCTCCAAATTACTGTTTATTGATGGTCGCTGCAAATAATGGCCTTATTGGTATGAGTAAAGAACATCTTGGTATCGCCCTCGCGTTGAATGTACCAGTGATGGTTGCCATTACCAAAATCGACATCTGCCCTCCTCAAATTCTTGAACAGACCATCAAACAAATCACTGGCATATTAAAAAGTCCTGGAGCAAGAAAAATTCCCATTTTTATCAAGAATCGAGAGGAATGTATTAATACCGCCACTCAATTCGTCAGTCAACGGATTTGTCCAATCTTTCAAGTATCTAACGTCACAGGAGAATCCTTGGATCTCGTTCGAGCATTTCTTAATATTCTCCCTCATCATGGTCATTACGATGCCGAGGCTCCTTTCGAGTTTCATGTCAATGATACTTTCTCCGTTCCATTCGTAGGGACTGTAGTATCAGGAATCGTGAAATCAGGGGTTGTCCACGCTGGTGACACTGTACTCATTGGACCCGACTCTTTAGGACAATTTACAACTACAACCATTCGGTCTATTGAACGTAAACGAATACCAGTTCCCGCTACATCCGCCGGCCAATCTGCTTCTTTTGCACTTAAACGAGTTCGAAGAAAAGATGTTCGAAAAGGAATGGTGGTTCTTCCAAAACTCGAACATAACTCCCCTAAAGTCTACCGAGAATTTGTCGCCGAAGTTTTGATTCTTTCTCATGCTACCACCATCAAGACGAAATATCAGGCCATGTTACATGTAGGACCTGTTAGTCAAACATGTGCCATTATCGATATTGATCGAAGTTACATCCGAACTGGTGATAGAGCAACGGTTGCATTTCGATTTGTGCAAAGGCCGGAGTACTTGGCTCCAGGGGATAGATTGCTGTTCCGAGAAGGTAGGACGAAAGGATTAGGAATTGTGAAGAGTGTGGGTTATGATCCGGCCAAACCTTTAGGGGGGGTCAAACCTGAATCTGAAGGCACCGACACGGAAGCTGTAAAGGGGGATACCCCAGCTAAGGGTTCAAAAGCTGCTTGAGGGGGTTTGGTGGATTATGTTTTAATGTTTTATTGTATCACGGGGGGGCTTTGGATTAGAGTCGTGGGAAAGGCAGAAGATGGTGTAGATGGTGTAGTTGGTATAGTTGGTGTATCATGGGAGATGGGATAGAGATACTTGTGTATTCATTACTGGGTTTTGAGATGAGTTTATGAGTTGTAAATAGTTTTCCACGTTACCGAAATCAATGCATGCAGCGAAGATAGATAGCAACACGGATACTGGATGATGTCCCAATTTTGTGTTTCAGTGTAGGTTGATGGCTTACTAGGAGTAGCTGTCATAGAGAAGATGGTTGGTTGATGGCTTGGCTATAGCAGTCGTCATATGTTAGTTATCACAGCCACAGCCACAGCCACAGCCATAGTCATAGCCATAGCCATAGCCATAGCCATAGCCATAGCCATAGCCATAGCCATAGCCAACAAGATCAAACATTTTCTCTACATCTACTCGGGTATGTTATGTCGAAACTAGAATCGGAAATTGCGACACGTGCTTATGACGTAGAAATAGGGAAAATGCGGGGTAGAAGTAAGGGTTGTGAACGTCATCGCATTGGTATGCTATCATATCAAGATCATCTACTTCCGTACATGGTGGGATTTTAGAGATTTTAGGGATTTTAGGGGGGTATATTTCGGAATGTTTATGATGGATATTTATGATATGATGGATATTTATAATATGATGGATATTTATAATATGATGGATATTTATAATATGATGGATATTTATAATATGGATGTTTATGTATGATATAATATGATACAGATAGGAATAGATATATAAATGTATATAGAGTATTTAATTGGTAGGTTTTGTATTAAGGGGGAATTAATGTAGAATTACGGACCGGATTCGGTGTTACTGTGTTTCTGTGTTACTGTGTTTCTGTGTTACTGAAGGATGAATGATGGAATGAATGAATGAATGACTGACTGATTGATTGGATGGATAGATGGAATTCTCCAAAGACTACTTACTACCTAGATAGGTAAAGCGGGAACCAAGAACAAGGACAAGAATAAGAACAAGAACAAGAACAAGAACAAGGAGAAACTTCTTTGTTCGCTTGGATTGTCCAATCGGGTGATTGTATTAGAGAGGATTGAGCCAATGGGGGGGTAAGAATGGTGAGTCCTACTACGTCAGTTGTGTTGTGGAGGGGGTTTTGTTTCATTTCTTGTTTGTTTTGTTTGTTTTTACTTTTATCTTTGGACTTCCTTGATGAAGATAGATGAATGAGAAGGGTATGATGATGATGATTGATGATGATGATTGGCTTACAGGTTGGGTTGGGTTGGCTTGAGTTGGGATAAATGAATAAAGATTCTGGAATTCCGGTTTTCTCTACTTCTTTTTCTTGTCATACATACATATATGATATCTTTTGATCAAATCATAAAATAATAATTCATACCTCATCTTCCAATTTCTTTCTTTGATCTCTCTCATCCCACATTTCATCAAAACTTTACAAACAACTCAACACCCAAACCCTCATAAGCAAAACGCAGAGAAAATGGAATCGGTCAATAATACGGTTAATAATATCGCAGCCGCTGCTTCGAAAGTCATCTGGGGTGAACCTCAGGAGACTGTTGATGCCGCAAATGCCACTGTGGTGTCGGGGTCGGAACCCGTTAGTGGTGAGATGGGTGATACGGAGAGGGGGGAACCTTATGATAAGGGGAATTTAGGTTGGTGATTCTTTTTTGGTAGTGATGTTGAGGAGGAGGGGAGGAGTAGGAGGAAGAGGGGAAAAGAAATGAGATGGAAGAAATGAAATGAAAAGAATAGATGGATGGATAAGATATATGTGCTAACACATGAAACCAGAGTCCACCGCCACACACCCCCATCCCGATCCCTCCACCACCCTATCACCCCCCGGCCAAGCCGCCAAAATCATTGATCCCTCCCGCGCCTCCTCCACCTCCGACATCGTCGCCAAAACCCTCGCAGATACTCATATCGCACCACTATCATCCGAAAACCCCTCAACGACCAATTTCCAAACCTCGTCCGAGAACCCACCAACAACAGCTGTGAAACCTCTAATTTCAGAGACCATCAATCCAAATCTACCGCTTCACTCCGAAAATCAGACGGCTCCAGTAGCGGGGGCGGATCTGCTAGGAGCGCAGAGTGGGGATGTTATATCTTCCGGAGAGAAGGATCGGAATGTTATTGCAGCGACACCACCTCAAACACTTGGCGGAGATATTACGGGGGAGAATAAGGGGCTAGCTCCCGGAGTTGCAGCGGGAGCTGAAAAACCAAGCAGTACATCCAACGTCCAAGACGTCCAAACGGATTTGAAACCCCTGAGCTCGGATAAAAAAGCGAACATCGCCGAAGAAAATGGAGAAAATCGTGAAAGAGGAACGGGAGAAAAACATATCATGACATCCGGGACCGCAGCCGAGGGGGGAAACTTCGATGCTACGAAAGCCGGTGCAGGAATTGAGGCGGATAGGTTGTTGGGGAAGGAGGGGAAGGTGGAGAAGGTGGATGCGGGGGTTAGTGGGGGGGATGGATTGGGTGAGAGGGCGAGTGGTAGTGAAGAGGATCATGAGCATGAACATGAGCATGAACATGGAGAGGGAAAGAAAGAGGGAAAATTAACCCATTTGAAGGAGAAGATCAAGGGGAAGTTGCATAAGCATTAATCAGGGGCAGAGGTTAAAGCGATAATAATGCGGGGGGGGGATGAAAATGCTGATATTTGTGGTTTGCGATTCGCTGAATGCTAGCTAGCTTTCTCTTTTCTGGCTGCGGGAAGCTTTTTTTTGTCATTATGTGTTATGATGTTTTATGATATGATAGTATATGATATTGTATGATGGTATATATTCTGGGAGCTACCCGGATATGATGATCGGTTTATGAGTATGAAATTTTGGGAATTTGGGATGTTGGTGGGATGAAAATTTGTCATTCTTATCTTTATATTTATATATTTATATTTGAGATACTTACGGGTGTATTGTAATGATGTTCAATAATACAATATTATTCCATCCAAACATGCAAATATTTATTCTATGAACACCTAACTCTCCTTCAGTATGGATGGGTATATATATATATATATATATACACCAATAAATAAGTAGTATTTTAAGGAGGTTAGGAGGAGGTTTTGTATTTGATTATTTGATTATTTGATTATCTTTTGAAGAGTATATATATCCTTACATTTATGATTGTAATTTATTGTACTATACATATATATACATACATAACCATCCCCCCATCCATCTATCTATCGAATCGAACTATAGGATCAAACTATTCAAAATGAGCATCAACATGATGCGCGACAGCCAGCTCATCACCTTCGAATTCTCCACACACGGGACAAATACTCGATAGCGAGTTGGAAATTTCTTCCGTTAATCTCTGCCCTTGCAGCTGCTCATTTTCTCTTTCTTCCTCTGTTTCCCCATTGGCTCCCTCGTTTCCAGTAGTTTTGGTGGCCGTTTCTTCCACTCTGCTTCCTTTTTTCCCTTTCCCTTTCCCATTTCCTTTTCCCCTCTGATTTCCTTTTACAACGATGTAATCTTCTAGACTTGCACCGGTGGTGCTAGCCGCGGAAGGTTCGTCATATCCGTCGTTTCGGAAATCAGTGTAGTGTTTAGATGGGAAGGTACTGCTTCTTCCTTCTGCCCTTCCTCCTCCTCCTCCTCCACTCATCCCATTCTCCCCCAACCCAGTCCTCCC